>JACGWL010000280.1:0-89514 GCA_034509725.1 Sesamum angolense
GGTGACTTTCCGTTCAAGAATGTCGGCCGTTTTGGCGGATGAATAATGAGAAGAAAAGTTTGGATGGTCTGTTTCAGTTCATGTACTATAATTTTTGAGGAGGACGAAGATGTTCTGTTTGTGAATTACAGGTTGTCTACTGATATTGCCCTGCTTAAGACAAGTAGGGGGCTTGAAGGGAAGTATATAGACTATATTTCTGCTGTTTGCCATAGAAAATTACTACCTGTTGGTCCACTTGTTGCAGATGTTAACAAAGATGATGATGAGGAGCAGAAGTATTCAGACATGATGGAATGGCTAAGTAAGAAAAACCAGCATTCAACTGTGTACATCTCTTTGGGGAGTGAGCTTGAGCTTTGATGCTAACTTCATATCGGTGATTAGGTTTCCTCTGGGGAGAGGATATTAGTGTTGAAGATGCACTTCCAAAGGGGTTTCTTGAAAGGGTTAAAGAGAGAGGGATCGTCGTGTCGAAGTGGGCCCCACAGGCTAGAATTTTAGCGCATCAGAGTACTGCAAGTTTCGTGAGTCATTGTGGATGGAGTTCTTTGAACGAAAGCCTATATTTTGGGGTTCCGGTGATAGGTATGCCCATGAAACTCACTATGTTTATAGATTGTAAGATGTTAGTAGAGGCCGGTGCCTGCATGGAAGTCGTGAGGGATGAGAATGGAGCGTATAAGGGAGAGGAGATAGCGAAGGCGATAAAGAAAGTGGTTGTGGACGAGCTAAGAAGGGCTCAGGTAGAGGGCTAGGGAATTGAGTAAGACGATGACAATGAAAGAGGATCAAGAATTGGATGAAGTGGCTGATGATTTGTGGCGGCTTTGTCTTAAGAGTAAAGATTAGAGAGTACTAAGATCAACTAGTTCTTGTGTATAACTTAAGAAAAATGATTAATCAAACAATAAGTGTGATAGTTTTACTAGGAGAAAATTCTTGCCCGAACCTGATTCAGTCGAACCAATTCAATCACATAGCAACTATATTATACTTACTCTATGATTATTCACTTTTCCCAAACTGTACACCAATTACATTGCAAGTGTATTACACTTGCCATATAATTGGTTCAGGTTCGAACAAAAAATTTCCTTTATTAGGTGATTAGTTTGATGAAGAATATTTTGTTGTTATTGTTTAAAAAGAGGAATAAATATGAAAGAAAAAGATTTTCAATTAAAAACAGAATTATGCTTGATTCAATTATTGATCATCGATGCAAATATAACAATTATTTATAATAGATAAATTGATTATGGTAATTGGTACAACCTAACGACATCACATTTGCTTACTTTTTTGTTAGCTAAGGAACGCCAGTTGACTAAATCTCTAATCAATAAACAACCCAGGAAATATCCTCAAGATTTAATTTACTAATATCATTAAGAACTAAAAAGACCCAATTCTAACCAATAAATTCATTGATGATTTAAACTAGATTGTGCATTCGTCACAACATAATTGACCACTATGACTTGATAAATTATGTTGCTACCCTTATTGAACTAAACAAACAATTACGGGTTTTGCAAGTTCGATTGACTAGACATATTTTTTGACAATGAACAATAGACCATGTCTTTCAAAAATCAGATTATTTATGATAAAAACACATAGAATAACACAAATACTTACGTAAACAAAAGCAGAAAGCACAAGTTAGATTTAACAGCATATGTGAATCAAGCATTCACCATATATTAATGAGAGAACACATAAAAGGAACAGAAAGAATTTTATGAAAGGCGCAGAGAGAAAAAGAATGAGATGAGATGTGATGACCCCGTGCCTTGAATCACACCACCTATTTATGCTACTAAGTTGCCTAATAAATCTAAATACTAAAAGAAGGTAGATTCCAAGTAAAACTACAAGTCATATCTAATTAAAACTATTAACCCTAACAAGACTCCTCAAGAAAGAATCATTCCAAACATCAATGAGCATCGTAATTCATGTGTGAACCAACTTTTCTCTAAAACATTCATCTTTGTTTGCATTCTTTTTGTCGATTCCTGCAGGGTTAGACGTGGGCATATACTAACTGGATGTGCAAGGCTGTCAGATTCCCACACTGTTAGACGTGGGCATGCCAAGGCTATCTCTTCACTAATTTTAGCTTCATTCCCTTTAATTCGCATTCCACAAATCTCTTTTGAGTTGGAATTGTAAAATATCACATGGTTGGGAGTGATTTCAACATTAAAATATACCCAAACATCATGAAAACTATAACAAATTAAGCACCTATCAAACGTATATGACTAGATACTATATTAGTAAATTACATGACTAAAATACCAAATTACTATACCTACAAGACTAAATATACAATTGAATTTTTTTTTGAATACTATTTTTTTTAAAAAAAAATTGTCGGGATCCCAATCACTTCTAAAATGAACGAAACAACGCAAACAAAATATCTTTTACAATTCCAACTTTCAAAATCAAAAGCCCAAAAATAAGAGACAAAATGTTAGCCCAACAAAAATAGGCCCATGTGTGTGGGAGTGGCAGCCCCACAAAAAACCCAATGCATAAAGGTAAAAGCCTAATTTGAATTCAGACAAAAATGCAGAAAGATGTATGGGCCCATGAGGTGGTCGCCCAATGAGAGATGGCCCAAGTGGAAAACCAGCTATGGTCCAACAGCCACATATTGTTCTCCTTCTCTATTGGATTTACTGGGTCCCGACTTGGGCTCAATATCTAAATTAATAAGATAATAATTTTTTGAAAGAACTTTATATAAATTTATAATTCATTCAACATTATAAATTAATAATTTTATAAAAATTACAGATACTATATAACTAGAGCAATTTCATAAAATATGATTTTATTGTTGTTCGATTCTTCATAAAATTTAAATATAACTGTATTTCATTTCGAACTTTCCTTACTGCATTCAAAAATTTCGGTATTGTGTTATCATAATATTTTTTTTTTTTTGTTTTTGGATTGGAAAACCATTTTATATCAATATCACAGGATGGATATATGTAGCAAATTACATTTTCAGCACCAAACCGATTCAACTCCCTCATCACTAGCCAATTGATGGGCAGGTGTCGGTGTCGGTGTCGGTTGTCGTGGAGGCACATAATTAGTCAGGACTGCAAAGCAACTGCCAATGCCTTGATGTCTTCAGAAATTGGGGCAAGCGCTGAGGACTCATCTTCAACATCCATCTTCCAACTTGTTTATTATAGATAGACAATCACCTTCAATTAAGATTTAGTAAATTATATCATATTATATACATTAGATATGAGATAAAGGGCAAAAATGTAAAAAAAAAAAAATTTCGCACCAATTTCAAGTTGCTTTTATTATTATTTCAATAGTTCCTATGTTGATCCATTTTAGTAACAACTACTTATTCTCTAAGCCTACTTAATTTTTCAAGAATTTCCTCTTTAGGAATCAACTGCATTTCCATCACATTTCCAATGAGTTCCATAGGAATAACAAAATCACATGAACTTACTTTGTAGATAATATGATGTTTCCTTTGGTTTAGTCCTATCTGGTTGAGAACTCTACCTACTCCTCCGATCCTAAATCCAACGTATGTACTGAGGTTGAAATCTTGATGCCTGATTCTTTCCATAATTTTGTTAGACACCGTCATTTTGAAAAAGAATCCTAATAGGCTTTCAGAGGTTTGAAGCCTATCTCCCTCGTTGTAGTTATTCTGAATCGGTTGAAGATCCATCTGAATCGGTCTCTATCTCCTCTTTATAAACGCTTTCGTATGATGGAAGGTCCTCGAATTGGTAGATTGGTACCAAATCCTCATAGTAGACTGCGTCTAGGATGTCATTCGTGGCTTTAAATTTTCTTAATTCATCGTGTTTTTACGGGCAGTCTAGAGCTATATGACATCACGCTCCGCATGTCTAACTGTTGCAGTCTTTGAAACTCTCATTGGCCTGGGTATGGGCTTGTCTGAAAGTTCTCGTTGTAAGGGTTCTTCCTGTGGATCTTGTATTTGTTCGTCTAGATCCTTGAGATGAAATCCTTATTGGTGCGCTCCTTTGTCCAGATTTGTATGTTCTGACTTTTGATTTAGACCACAATGCTCTCCGTCTGAAAGAGGTTCTTCTGGAACTCCTAGCGTAAGAGTCACTACTTTGCTTCTTCCTCTTCTTGGCTCACCTGATTCTTCTATAATAGTAGGAAAATCGTTATTATCACAATAGAGAGGGGTTTGTTTAATTGTACCTCTCAGCATTTTTATGTTTTTCTGGATGGATGCTTGATAGCACAAATTATTCAATTTGTTTTTAAGGAAAGACATTCTCATTGCAACTGATTCCATCTGTCCTTCAGGTACTTTGTATGATTGGATCAACATTTTCCCCCATGGACTGTAGATTTTTGCAAAAAACATTGGAGCTACTACTTCTACTGCTACTCCACTCTGGAAGAAATATTTGCGAAACCAATAGATATATTCATCTACTGCGCAAATACTTCTTAATTCAAAGCTAAAGAGAGCTTGTGCATATTCTCTAGCCTTTTCTATTCTACTTTCTTCAAAGTATCCATCTCCGATGAAGTGTATTTTGATAAGCTTTCCTAACCGATCTGCTATTGCACTATTTGAATCTCCGACAAGAATACTGACTTTAGTATGTGCTGGGGTATTATCCTATCCAATTTTCACAGAACCTCTAAGCTTAACTCTACTAATTTTTTGAACTTTTCTTTATCGAGTTCTAGAGTAGTTGCTAATATCTTTATGGCTGCAATTCATTCGTCTATCAGCTTCTCAATGTTTCAAAAGTCAATAACATCCAGGTTTAGTACGACACTATATGGATGTAAGGGCTGGAGCATGGTCCTTGCCTAAGGTGTGTTTTCCTGTGCCCTTCTAGGATTTCTTCCTGGATTTTTTCTGAGTCTGGTTCCCACAAACATCTATGTCGCGTTGGTGTGGAAATTAACACTTTCTCTCTTTGGATGATCCTCTAGAGGCTCATTAGTTACATATGTTTCCCTCCGGCGGTGGTAGTGCTGGAGTGACTTCATTAGTTTGAACATTGACTAATTCTACATCCCCAATTGGGAAAAGGATTCAGCCAATTCCTGTAAATCTGATAGATTCGCTTTGGTTACCTCAATTATTTTATGGAGTTAAGGACTCCTCGGATCTGTTCATCTATTGTCTTTGACTTTGGAATCTCCTTCGCCTTTCCCTTTTAATGTAGAAGAAGTACTGTCACAAGGGCGTCCTTGATCCGCTCTTGTTTGGAATTAGATGTTTCAGGATTCTCTCGTTGGTTTTTTTTAGATCTGCAATTTCTGTCTTCAGATCTGTAAGATCCTTGTGTAGATCTGGAAGGATTTTAATGATCTCCATCTTGTGGCACAAAAAATCTATTTTCATAGGTATACTGATTAACCTATGTCCATAGTCTTGGACCGTCTTCTAAATTTCTCTTAGATCTTGGAGATCTTCGAGTTATTCGACTCAATTTCTTTCAAAGCGACTCCTCTAATATTGAAAAAGTAGTTTACCCAGTCTAGTTTTCATTGTTGGCTTTCTACCGTGGATTTTGGTTGATCGTAGACCTTTTACCTAGTATTTCCTTCCGGATCTGGTGAATCCTCCACCATTTTGCTTGTTCCTCCTTGGTGTGAGGCTCAGGCTCCCACTTTGTTGGTGTCATGGCCGATCTAGGATTTCATAAACGAAATTCCTTCTCTATTTTTCCATGATCTAGAAATACTCCCAATTTTCACTCGAACCATCATTCGGTATTTGGAGATAACTATCTCATTCTCTTAGAATTTTCATGAAGAAATTCCATTTTCGACCTTTTAGAGTCTGAAAGTATTCTTTTGTGTAACTCGAACTTTCGTCCAGTTTTATAAAACTTATTTCTTCAATAAACTTAGGCTTTGATACCATTTTCAAGCATTGGGACTAGATATGCGAAAATCAAACCTTTTGGGGCTGAAATGATACTTTTTGAAAGATAAGCTATGGTATTAAAAGTGTAAAAATAGAAACTGTGGTATCGGCTTTTTCAACAAGTTTCATAGCGTTTAATTTGAACAAAATTATTTACTATTTTTTCCAACGGGTTTCATTGTATCGGTATGGAGTTTTTTCGACGGTTTTATTTCCAATGAACAGTGAAATAATTCATTGGAAATTTTCAGAAAATTTTCAATGGATTCTGTCCAAAAAAAAAAAAAAAAAAAAGAAATTGTCCCAAATGTGGAGATGATTCTCGAACGGTCCCAAATAAGTAGGTATTTTTTGTTTATGCATGAATTAATTGATAGGACTAAAATTGTGATTTAATAGGGTCATGTGCAAGCTACATATAATTTTTCGGCTAATTTGGCCAAAAAAATTTACTAATAATACCAAAACTTTAAAAATTGCATAACTAAATTACGAAATCAATTCGTGCAGTACAAAAAATACTACTCTTCATAAGTTACAAAACTAAAATTATATTTTTCTAAAGCTCATAATTAATCAACCGATATCCAAAAGAACCCAACCTTTCTTTTTAGGTAAAACCACCTCATATGATCATGTTTGATATAAGTATAATTATCTTTTGGATTAAAGACAGTTTTGGTCCACTAATTATAGATAAATTTTTATTTTACTCCTTTAATTTTTTAGGTTTCTAAAAAAGGTTCTCTAACTTTTGAAATTGTTGGATTTTGGGAAACTAGTTGCTGAATTTTGTCCAAAGTCGTCCGAAAAGGACACTTGCTTTGACGTGGCATTTCAAATTGGGCGAAGTGATCCTATTAGCTAATTATGCATGATGTGGCAATTACATAGCTTTAATTAAAAATAAATAAAATGTGACATGGCACTAAAGGCTTTTTTGTTACTTTTTTAAAAATTAAATCATTTTTTTCATTTTTTAAAAATTTTAAAATTTAAAATATATTTTGATAATATTTATTATAAAATATATTAATTATATATCAAATAGGAAAAAAAGTATATTAATTTCATATTAAACTATATTATTTAATATAATAGTTTAAGATATTTTTTTTATGAATTTTAGATTTGACGCCCCCTTGAGGTTGGCAGCGATGGTCGTCGTCGCTTTCAGTATATATATATATATATATATATATATATATATATATATATACATCCTACTACATGTAATTATGTATATATATAATTTTTTTACTTTCTTAAATTTATGTACAAATATTATAATTTTTTAAAATCTAAAATTTCATAAAAAATTTTTATTTTATATACTTATAATGATAAATATTATTTATATTAAATAATATAATTTAAAAATTGTATATAGTTTTTTTATTTGATATTTGGATTTTGCAATAATTATCAAATAAATATATTTTAGATTTTTATATTTTAAAAAATGAAGTAAAAATTATTTAAATTTTAAAAATATAAAAATAATAAAATGCCTTTAATGCCATGTCACATTTTATTTATTTTTAATGGAAGCAATGTAATAGCCATATCATGCATAATTAGCCAATCTGATCACTTTCCCCAAACTGAAAACCACGCCAGATTCAAGTGTCCTTTTTCAGCGACTATGGACAAAATCTGACGACCAGTGTCCCAAAATTGAGCAATTTCAAAAGTTAGAGGACCTTTTTGAAATCCTAAGAAGTTAAATGACTAAAAAAGGATTTGTTTTAGAAAATTCCATATATCTCTCTAATTTAACGTCGCCCAAACCACAAGCCCATTCCATTAACCTTCATTCAATTTATATATCTAATTTTTGTGATGAACTGGTCAAAATGATATCTTGGATTATGAATGAAAATCTAACAATTTTTTGAATTTTCTAAAATATATTTGTAACTTTACACTCTTTTGAAGAAGTTATTTTCAAATTTTTCAAATAACCAAAGAATTCATAATTATTCTAAATTTAAGAGAGATGATTGTAATTTACCGTTACCTTTTCTTTTCTTACTTTCAAAGCCAATAAAGAAAAGAAAAGAAATCCACTCAAATTAACAATATATGGCAACAGGGTGAATAGCAATTTGCCCCCTATGATATTGATAATGAGCAAAATTACTCCTATATGAAAAAATAGCAATTTATCCTATTGTGTTTTAAAAAATGATGCAATTTACCTCCTCAAGTAGGGGGTAAATTGCTTCAATATTAAAAACATAGGAAGATAATTTACTACATTTTAAAAAACATAGGGAAAGGAAATTGTTATTTATTTTTTACAAAGAGGTTGTTTGCCTATTTTTTCTAACAAGAGCTAGCTTCCAATTTAACATATGGCAATAAGAAGAACAACAAAGAACTACAAGTTAGTATTCTTTAGTCTTTACTCTTCAAACAAAGCTGCCACAAACTCTCAGCTACTTCATCCAATTCTTGACCCTCTTCCATTTTCATCTTCTCACTCATTCCTGAGCTCTCTGCCTCAGCCCTTCTCCGCTGCTCTCCACAACCACTTTTCTGATCGCCTTCGCTATCTCCTCTCCCTTATACACTCCATTTTCGTCCCTCTCGACTTCCACGCAAGCACCGGCCTCTACTAACATCCTACAATCTATAAACATATTGAGTTTCATGGGCATACCTATCACCGGAATCCCATAATATACGCTCTCGTTTAAAGAACTCCATCCGCAATGACTCACAAAACTTGCAGTACTCTGATGCGCTAAAATTCTAGCCTGTGGGGCCCATCCCGACACGACGACCCCTCTCTCTTTAACCCTTTCAAGAAATCCCTTTGGAAGTGCATCTTCAACACTAATCTCCTCCCAAGAGGAAACCTAATCACCCATATGAAGTTAGTGTCAGAAAGCTCAAGCCCTTTTGCTATTTCCTCTATTTCTGGCTTGGACAAGAAGTACTCACTCCCAAAAGAGATGTACACAGTTGAATGCTGGTTTTTCTTACTTAGCCATTCCATCATGTCTGAATACTTCTCCTCATCATCATCATCTTTGTTAACATCTGCAACAAGTGGACCAACAGGTAGTAATTTTCTATTGGCAACAGCGGAAACATAGTCTATATACTTCCCTTCAAGCCCCCTACTTGTCTTAAGCAGGGCAATATCAGTAGACAACCTGTAATTCACAAACACAACATCTTCGTCCTCCTCAAAAACATTATAGTACATGAACTGAAACAGACCATCCAAACTTTTCTTCTCATTATCATCGCCAAAACGCAATTCTTGAAACGGAAAGTCACCGTCGGGATGACGACGAACGTAGTGGTGATAGCAATACGACATCGTGGCTGCTCCAAGAGGCGCAAAGTGAACAGCAGGAATACCTTGCGAAGAAAGCAAGTCTGGCAGCCCAAGGTTGGAAGATATCGAATATGACCAGGTCGGGTTTAGGGTAGTGATGATGTCTGAGAAGCTGGATTTTGCTGTCTGAAAGGCTTCGAGAAGGGTGAAGACAAGATGTGAAGGGAGATTCTTGGTTGTGTGGTAGTGTGGGGGGAGTTCATAGGATGGCTGTAAATGGAGTTGTACCACACCTATGGATTCAGACAAGTTGTTGTTGCGAATGAAAGTGTTTTGAAGGAAAATTGATGGGAGTTGAACAGATGTATATGTAGAAGTTCTTTCTGATCAAGAGTCTTTTGGACAGCTCAAGATAGGGAATATATGTCCATGAGCCAACCATGGGAACATCAGAATTCTGAAATTGGTTTCCGAGTCCATGAATAAGGATTTGGTGGGCTTGAAATGAATTGGATGGAGGATAGTTCAGGTGGATTTTGACTTTTAATCTCTGTTTATGGCCGACACTTTCGTTTGGTTGGAGAGGAAAGGGGATGGCAAATAATAGGGAAAATTGCATTCAACCCCACTTGTTTTAGAAATTAAGCGAAATATCCTTCATATTAACAATATATGTAAAGAACCCCATGTGTTTTCTTTGAAATAGGGTATATGCTCTCCTAATGTTAGTTGTCATTACGGTGTTTGATTTTAAAAATTTATCTGCTATGTCCTTGTTTTAATAGTGATGCGTTCAAAAAAAGCATGGGTGCAGAGGATATGAATTGTCGTTCAAGATTTGGGCCGAAGCGAAGGCCAATTTTGAAGGGGGGACCTACAAAAAAGGAGTTAGCACTCCGGCACCCATATTAATATTGGATTTTCGAAAATATGAAGATGAAAAATAGAAAAATGCGATATAAATCGAGATATGGTGAATGATATAGGTGTAGAAGTGTATGAACACGTGATAACGTGATAGTGGAGTGCTTAGATATAATTAATTTAATTAAATATATTTTAGTTAATTATGAATAATTTTAAATAATTATAAGAATTAAGTGCATATTTTAGTTAATTAAGAATAGTTTAAAATTATACATAAATTAATTTAAATATATAATTAATTAAGAATAATCATAAATATTTTTTTTAATTTCTAAATTTTGAATTTTAAATAACTAAAAAATTATATTTATTCAATTAAAAATAATTCGTTCAAATATTTTTAAATATAATTAAATGAAAGTTTTAAAATTTCAGTTCTAATAATTATAAAAAACATTAAAATTATTTTGAAAACTTTAAAATAATTATAAAAAGTTTTAATAATTATACTTTTATTTTTTTTAAATTTTTAAATTATAATATATTTATATTAGTTAAGATATTTCGAATTTTGAAAAATGAATTGTGAAGGAGGAAATGTAAATATAATTATTATAATATTTTTAAGTAAATTATAAAACTTAAAAACTTATATACTTTTTTTATATTTTTAACTAAATAAATTTAAAACAATGTAATTCCTGATGATTAACCTTAGGCCAATGACATACATCTCTAAAGCTAATACTAACGAGTTGATATCTTCTTCTGCTTGGTAGGTACCAGCATATGTGGGAAAAAATAATTTCCCATTAATGTCTAAATCCAAGCAAGACCATAGTCAAAACATCCAAAAAATACACAGAGTCTGGATGTTAGAGGATTCCAAACCAAAAGATGTTTGAGAATGGTATGATTTTGGAGCCCTGGCTTTAGTTCATACTATGTCACTGAGTTTCTCGAAAATATCAAAGCTTCCAAAATGGATTAATGGGGGTAGTTTAGGACTCTTGGCAAAATAACCCTCACTTGAAAAGAGGAGATATTTTGGAGTTAAAATTCGTATCAGCAGCTCCAAAAACTGCTGGGACAGGGTCTCATCCAACATTTCATTTCATCAAGCTGCATATACCAGGCATGGTAGCTTTCAACAAAATTATAGCTACCTCAGGAGAAGCTCCACTTGTTTCATCCATAAATGAGGATGATATTTCCACCAGGAGAGCTTGGGGATTATGGGTCTGTCTCACTAAGATGGACAAAGTCAAGTATTCATTCAAATTTTTCTCAAACAAAGTGAATGGATCATTCCTGTTAAACTCCATGATAGGAAAAAACACCAAGTTTGTTGAAAGCTAATTTGAGAAGAAGAGGATATTAATCTGGGAGAATAAGCTACCAGCAATCGAAGCTACAAGGATGAAAACGTGCAACATG
Source organism: Sesamum angolense (assembly GCA_034509725.1). Classification (NCBI taxonomy): domain Eukaryota; kingdom Viridiplantae; phylum Streptophyta; class Magnoliopsida; order Lamiales; family Pedaliaceae; genus Sesamum; species Sesamum angolense. The sequence goes on from JACGWL010000280.1 coordinate 11,532, forward strand.
CTGCATGTTGGATAATGGCATAACCATGTATGCCTTGCTGCGAGAAACAGGAGAAGCCCCTGTTCGGGACAAAAATTCGTGGCACATAAAAAAAACCCGAACTAAACCATGTTAAGGGTATAAGAATGAATTTTTACAAAACAAAGTATTAATTACGAAGGAGGTAAAAATTCAAGGATAAGACTGTTGGAAGAAAATGACAAGAGCCAACAATCAGCAAAGTATGAGGCCAGCTAGCGAGCACATGGCCAACAAGCTATCAGGCCAACCAGCTGGAAAGGACGAAGGATGACAAATAATGACGTCATAAAAAAAAAAAAAAAAAAAAAGAGTTTGAAGTCCACGGATGGTTATAAATAAGGAAGTAAAAAAGTACATGGGGATCATCAGAAAACTTCTCCAACTCTTCAAAGTATAATATTTTGAGTCTATCTAGACCTTTGTATTTTTGAATTCCTAGTTTATGGGGGTTTCCGCAACAAGTTAAGACCTCTGTCATATGAGAGGTTAAATAGTTGTCTCCTCTAACGGAGGATATATTATCTATGTAATATTTCATATATTTGTTTAATAAAAAAAGGCTTCTGCTCTATTTGTTTATCCAAAATTATTATTAAGTCTCTGTTTTGAAGCACCTTTTACGCCCTAAGGTAGGAAATAAAATAGGGTTGTGTTGTTTGTTGCTGAAAGAACCAAGTACCTGCGAACCATGCGGTACTGTGGTTGGAGGAAGTCCGTAAAATAAAGAATTTGGAATATACCCGAAAACAAGGCGGTCGAAGCAAGATATGATTTATGGAGGCTTAATTTTATTACGGAACCATGTTGGGCCAAACTAAGAGCATGAGTATGGACTATATTGAGTTTTTCTATAGAAGGGCCAAATGATCACTAATTTGGCTGAAGGACCAAAATCAAGCAGATTTGAAAGATACGGGACAAAATTGAGATCTCGAAAAGTTAGAGGATCAAATCGGGAAATGCCCAAAGTTACAGGACCATTTTTGCTTTAAAACAAAAAAAAAAAAAAATAAGGGCCAAATTGCACTTTACCCATGTATTTTCAAAATTTAGCTAAAAATTCTTTTGTGTCTTAGAAATTGGCAAAAAAAAAAAAAACCCCAATAATTTTTAAAACCTTGCAAAATTCCCCTTCCGTCAGAAGCTAATAGAATGTGGGGTGCACTCGAGGGTAGGCATGCTTTTTTTGCGAATTTTGATATTGTTTTGCTACTAATTGACAAAAGTACCTTATGTTGTGTTTAAAATTACTATGATCAAATACATTAGAAAAAAATTATTTTATAGTAAGGACTTTTATAATAGCCCAATTAATATTTTGTAACAATTTTTTAATAATTGTAACGACTATTGTAACGAACAACCTTCTACGGCTTTTTTGAGCGTTACAAAATATTTGTAACGGCTCATCTTGTGGCAGTTACAATTGTAATGGACTTTATATCGGCCATAAAAGCCGTTACAATACATGACCAAATGCAAAAAATGAGTTTGGGCATGTTTTTGGAATGGTAAAATTAAATTTTATATATTTATTTAGATCGGCCATTGTAACACATATAGTTATGACATTGCTTCAACGTTGGAGCGATCTTTTGAATTCTCTTTATAACGGCCTTGCATTATGTTGTAACGATTTTTGTCCCGAGTTTTGTAATACTGTTTTCAGTATATGTTGTAACAACCTTGTGGCTCCTGTTATGAACGTTGGTTTTAGTTTTGTACCTGCTTTTATTACTATCATTGATCATGGTTTAGTAACGATCTTTTAAATGGCCTTTCTAAAAAGTTGATAACTCTCTTTTATACAGTCTTTGGAACTGTTTTCGTCGATATGTGATAGTAAGTCCTATTCCAAAAATTGATACAAAAGTCCTTACAAAACCAAAATATTTTTTGTATTTAATTCCTTTTAATATTTATTTTTGTAAAAATGAATTATTGAATTTTTTGTTTTATATATATAGTTTAATTTGTGAAAATGCGAAATATTATATAAAAAGCATATAATATAGCAAGAAAATACAAATAATTTTATTAACATAATAAAAATATTGTTTAAACATTGTATTTTTACAAATAAAAAAATACTAATCTAAATCACCCCCCAGGTTGATAGCATTTGGATCGTCATCGGTGTCGAGGAATCTACTGGAGGTTGGAATTGTCGGGGCAACAGAGGAGGGAGCTAGGTGGTCGTCGTCTGCTGCATTCACTCCTCAAGCCTCGTGAACTAATCATCAAGGTCGGGGCATTGCGGTTGTGGTGGCAAGGACAATAGAGTAATGGACAAGCTGGGCTGTGATGGTCCAACAATCGTGAGGTGGGCCTTGGAGTCAAGATCGAATACTTGGCCCATCTTTCAGCCTCACATTGTTGACAACTACAGTTGTTGCTCGGTCGGGGCTACCGAGCCTTGATAAGATGATGGAGGATCCTAATCACTATGTGGTTGGGTCTGGCGTTCCTCCATCATTCTCAAGAACAACTCCTGCGAACAGATTAATTTATTAGTAGAATTTAAAAAGAATAATTAAAATTCAAAAATTAAGTTATAACATACTTAGCGCGACCTTTGTTGCCCTGGGGCTGCTCCGTTGGCCGTCTATTTCTTTTTTATAACACTTCTCCAACACTTCCATTTGCTTGACAGAACGTCTGAATTGTGTGTCTTGTTCAAAAATTATTTAAAAAAATGATCAGTAAATTAAAAAGTTAAATTAAATTAATACTATAGTTTAAAATACTTATCATATCACGCTTATGGGCCCTAAAAGAGGACGACCCCCCGGGGTAGATGGTAGCTGCTGCGGCCGGATTAGCTGCCCGATTGACCTTATTTTTTCGTCGGTTGTAGCTGGAATTTAGGCCGGCCCAATACTCCAATAGTTGGCGCCATATCTCCTCGGTAGGCCACAGGGATTATACAACTAATTTCGGACGTCCGCGAACCACTTCTCCAAGAAATTACCCTCCTGCGCCTTAACGACCTACCAGTAAGAAAGCTGCATAATTCACATGTTAAAAAATGTAAGTATTAGATAAAAATAAATATTCACGTTTCAAAATAAATACTTACTATTCTTACCTTTAAATTATTAAGCTAGAATAGCTGATGCTCCTACGAAATCTGCGATATAGACCTCCGAAGATGTGGATCATAGCGAACCATAGAATCATCGTGCTGTGAAAATTTTATTATACACAACAAAGTAATGAAATTTTAATTAAATATTTTAATTTTTTTCACTTACATTATCTCACATTCCAAACGTTGATATAATGGCTGGAAGACTATGGTGGTAGTGGTGGTGGTGCAGCATCCCACGACTTGAGGGGAGCTTGTGAACTGCTCAGCCCCGCCTTAGGTGACCACGCTGTGGTGAGATCTGCAGCTGTGCTCGACGGCACGGATGCAGGCTCTGGTGGTGGGGGTGCATCCTCATCAATGCCGGAAGGAGGACTAGGAGGCTATGGCCACGGCCAATGGCCATTGGCCACGACCTCGTCTTGGAGGAGGCAGAACACCTATAGTTATTGATATACAAATTAAAAAATGATAATTTTAAAAAATATTAATTGTATTTTATTATTTATAAAATTATATTTTTTCTAAAAAATTTAAATTTTCTAAAATTTGCATTAAAGTCCATAATATTTCTAAAATTTGCATTAAATTAAAGTCCACATTTTACGAAAATAAGAGTAATCATTCAAGACGACATCGATGAATCAAGCCATGTGATTTTAAATCGTACCATCTGATATGATCTATATATATAAAGTATGAATTGGGTGCCTGAATTTTAAGATATCGTACTTGCAAATAAAGTTTTTGAAATAGAACAAATATTGTAACGGCTTTTTACACGCTTTTATGTGTTATGTACTTGGATTGGTTTTTGGTACAAGTTTTATAACGGTAAATTAAATAGAAGTATCTCCCCGAAAATTTTATGATTTTGTCGCTAAAACCATTATCTGCACCGACTTTTGGAACAACCAATATATTATGATCGTTCCAATGATTCAATTTCCCTCCGCTTTTTCAGATGACGCCAAAAATTTTCTGCTATATTTTGGAACGACTATTGTAACTGCTTTTCTTCAATTATTTTTTGTTCCAAATCAATTTTTTTAAAAAAAATAATATTTTTAATAAAATTTTATAAATCTTAAATATTTTGTTATAAAACAATAGATAATCAAGCCTCATATTTATCAAAATCGTAGTCCTCAAAGCTTTCTTCATCATCTACATCTTCTTCAATATCAATTTGACCATGTTGCGTCCAGGATGTACTTGCACCTTACTATTGTGCATCTAAAAGTTTCAATAAAAATTTGCATACCATTAGGATTATGGAGGTCATACGTTCGATTCTTCGTAGCAACTTCAGGGACTGGTATGACTTCCTCCGGCTGATATGAGATATTAATCCAACAAAGGCTCATAATCTCCGAGCTTTGATTTTGCAAACAACCATCCAATTCGCTTTGTCTCTCTTCGTACATGTATACTTTATGTAGTAAACTTGTACTGCTTGTTATGCTAGTATGAATGATTCATCCTTTTGGTACACCTTTTTCAAGTTTACATCAACGAGGTTATAACGATGGTCTACCTTCATACCTCTTGCTAAATTAACCCAAAAACTTTTGAATAGAACGATGTGCAAGTTCGGAATAAGTGGGTATGCCAATTGAATTATCGTTTTGATTATCCCATAGAAGTCATTGTCTATATGATGAACTTTTCACACACACCCCACAATTCATGGTTGACTTGCTGAAGTTGTGACGTTCCGTGTGAAAATTGTATCAATTTACAAAATAGCAAGGAAATTTCGTCACCTCTACATTGGGACCCCAATAATGACACATTAGGAGCTCGTTATCAGTGTCGTTCAATTCGGGATAAACATGCACGTTCATATAGTATACAATTTTGTATAGCTCATGAAAAAATTTCAATCGAATCAATGAGTAAATGCCAATTTATCAACTTACACATTGTTTGAACCAATTCTTGAGATCAATTGATACAAGTTGATTAATAATTGGGTCGTCCGAATGGAGGTGCTGGTATAGTTCAGTCAAGAATGACCTATTTGAAAATTCAGTTAAATAAAGATATATATATACACACACACACTTAGTTGTAATTGAAATTGCAAAGTTGGGAAACTATAATTTACTCATAATATGGTGTAGCTACTTCACAGTTGCATAATATATACATCTCGATTATGTGGCATTCTGATCCATTGCGTCATTTCTTCTTTGAGGCCTCACTAGCTCGACCAGGATGGTTGAAAATAGACCGTTGGATAATATTTTTATTTTTATTACTCATGAGATCATCATTTCTACCGGGCCTGCTTCATTTGCGAATGATGTGTGACTCGAAGTAGTGGGAAGAGAATAAACCGATTTCTTTGACAATGTATGCCTCGACAATGGATGCCTCAACATGTGCGTTGTTCTTCACTTTTTTCTTCAAATCACATAAGAACCTTTCAAAAGGGTACATCCACCTATATTACACTGGACCCTCTACATGAGGTGCTCCATTGAGTCGAAGTAAATTGGAGGAAATATCTTCTCAAGGTTGTACATGATGACGACAGCATTATGTTCCAACTCATATAGCTTGGTGACATCAAGCTTGATCGAGCATATGCTCTGGAATACAAGACTTTCCTCCGTTAATGCACTCCATACATGCTCGAAAAATATCTTATGAACGACAATTGGAATCAATTTCTGCATGAATACATGACAATTGTGGCTCTTCATGCCTTCTATCCTCAACTCCGTCATATTGACGTAGTGGGTAATATTAGACGTGTAGCCACCGGGAAATTGAAGATCATTAATCCATTCACATATCCTTCTCTTTCGCTCCTTCGTTTGGTATAAATCGCTTTAGGCATAGCGTTCAGTCTCCGTTCGTCCACGTCAAGCTCCGGCTGATTACATATGATCTTCAAGTCCTTTCGTGCATTCAAATTATCCTTCATATTTTCCTTTATGTCTATCACAGTGTTGAATATATTGTCAAATATATTTTTCTCAATGTGCATAACATCAAGATTGCGTCGAATCATACGTGTTACCCAGTATGTAAGATCCCAAAAGAATGTTTTTCTTCATCTACTTGTGGTCGCTACCATAGCCCGAAAGGAGTGCTAATGGTTGTTCAACTGCATGACTGAAGTCTACAACCCATCACTCGATTCTTTGTGAATACTTTCGTGGTCCTTCAAGGAGAAACTGTCTGTAGCAATCAAATTAGCATGCCTTCCTACCGTGCTGCAGATGGAATGCCCGTGTGTCATCCATACAAACTGGATACCCCATAATACTTGTGGTACTCCATCCAGACGCCATTCCATAAGCGGGTAGGTCATCACAGTCCACATTAATGCCAACCGCATAATGAATGCCTGGTCCGTGGCATTGTCGTATATTCAAACACCCACATGCCACAATTGCAATAGCTAATTGATCAATGACTCCAAGTACACATCGATCAAACGTTTCGGATTAGAAGGGCTCATAAGAAACATATACTGAAAACTCATGCACATATGGGAGGGGGGGAGATTATATAGTGTAAGTATAATGGGCCAACATGAAATAGTACGACCGTGTGATGCAAACCCGTCTGTGCAAAGGCTTAGCTGAACATTACGTGGCTCTTCTGCGAAATCAGGATACAACCGGTCAAAATGCTTTCAAGCCTCTGCACTGGACGAATGACACAGGAGCCCTTTTTCTATCTTATGTGTGGCATTCCACGTCATGTGCTCCAAAGTTTCTCTCGAAGCATACAACCTCTGCAGACGGGGAGTAAGCGGCAGGTACCTAAGAACGGTATATGGGGACTTCTTGCAGCGCGAGTCTCTCTCTCTAGTAGGCTTGTACTTAGCGTCTCTACAAAACTTGCAGTATTCCAAATCGACATCGTTTTTCCAGTACGGTATGCAGCCACTTTTACACCGTACTTGTAGTAATCCAAATCCCTTATCAACTTCACAGTACTATAGTAATCTCTTGACAGGGTATGATCGTAGAGCAATATATTATTAGCCCACTGGGATATTTGATCATTTATTTGCTCAGAAATATTACCCTCGGCCTTGATAATCACCAAACCATCAACCAATGCTAATTGAGATTGGGTACAATCACTCCACGATGGCTGGTCAACAGCGTGCACTACATTGTAAAAACGGTCTGACAACCTTGACACATAATCATAGGGTCCCCTGTCATACCATGAACTAGGACATACATCAGTAGGATAGGAACTTGTACCATCATGAGACATACTATCGTGGTAAGAAGAAAAATAACTTGGGGCGGCTGCATAAGAAACCAACCTCTACACTCAATCCATTTGTTATTCGTCCCCAAGTGGGAATTACACTCCTCATGAGTAGCTAGGGTTTGCTCCCCTACACTAGAGAGACAGTCATAGCATCAAAGTACTCCTGCACCATTTCCTCGCCTTGCTAAGTCCAATTATAATATTCTGGCACTCCCATACATAAGTGATAACTGACATAGGCGGGTCTTCTGAACTTTTCGTTTTTGCACTTTCACCATAGGCCCCTAATTTTATCTTTGTCCATATATCCACGCTGGCCCATTATGTGAAAGTCTTAACTCCTCATACTCTGGTGTAAGATTTGCCCTCCCTGAGATGTTCTTATCATACATCTATCTCCTCAATTGTCGTAATATGATGATATATTACCACATATTCACAAGTATATATATAATTATATTTTAACCTATAAATTTATAAATACTACTTTAATTTACACTAATAATACATAACATATAAGATCAAAAAATAAAAAAATTATAATAATTAAACTATAATTTAATCAACGAAAAGGGTTAAAGTTGTTACCTGGTCAACCAACTTAAGCGATTAATAATTGTCGGTCCAAAAATTAAGTAATTCTACCTGATCAATTTGCATATGCACAAAAATTAGAGAGATATTAAGTGTGTTTGTGGTTAAGAATCAATTCCAAAAAAAATAAAATAAAATAAAAATAACTTACAACACACATATAAGTTAAGGTGTATCGGCTTTTGGAATGACGTTTGTAATACACATGGAAAAAAACTTGTCCATGTTGGTACGGCCTTTAAAACATCATTTTTACATAGACTTTGTACGGTTGTTTATGCGGTTCTTCCGAACGACTTTTCTTTGTTTTTTTAAGACCGTTACAAAATTACAGGGACGTCCCAAAAATTATAGGAAAGTAGTAGTCTTTGTAATGGTTTGTTCCATTTAAACATTTGGAATGACTTTACATACATGCCTTGGAATGACATTCATAAGAAGAATTGCTAGTTGTTCCTAATTTCAAAAATAATTTCAAAAGCCGTTACTACTTGTGATGGTCGTTTCTTTGTAACGGCTTTAAGGATTTATATATATCTATATATATATATATATATATATATATATATATATATATATGTTGTAACGATTTCTGCAATGATTCTGGCCGTTACAAAAAAGTGAAATTGTTATGGACTACAATATGATGTCATCAAAACATATCCGTTATCAATTTGTAAGAAAGACCATGTGTATTGGAATGCCCATGAAAAGCCGTTACAAATTCTGCATTTTTTTTTTTGTAGTGATACTTGTTTTAACTTTGTTTTTAATTATTTTTTTTTGGAATTTTCATCCCTCCTGAAAAGTAAATAATTTTATTTTAAATATATTATTTAAACATCAAAATACAAAAAATGTATAAAATGAAAATCACAATACATAAAATAGTACAATAGGGTCATTTTTTAAATTAATATATTATATCAATAAAATGTTAATGAACAATTACAATAATATTCTATTGATTAATTTAAATTTTTATTTAATTTAAATACATTTAATAAATTATTTACTATAAATAATTTTGGTATGTGTATATCCAAAACAGCTCAGATGAAGGTGATGGCCCAAGTAAAGAAGACAACCCAAATGAAAAGAGCAACCCAAATAAGGAGGATGGTCAAGTCCATTGATTACTACCAGGCCCTGCACGGAAGATGCCAAACCAAAGACCATGAATAAATGGATTGAGGATGGAGTAGGTATAAGGCTCAGGGTTGCAACTGACCTAGGCGACCATTCCAGTCCAAATGACGCACGACCAGCCCAGCCGAATTAGGGCAAGGACGTCTCAACACAAGAGTCCTAAGCCAACTGGACTCCTAGTCAACTCAGACTCTTACCCTAACTAACAAACCCTCAAAATTGAAAGTCCCAGATACTCCTCTTCAACCTAGGACTCTCCACTATAAGTACGAGGCCCCCTCCTCGGATCAGTGCCTCTTTCAGGGTTTTGGAAATTTTTACTCTCGTTTTTTGTCTTATATTGAATTCCAACATTCTAATAGCAATCATCCATGGCTTATATTATTTTTTATACATTTATCTTTTCTATCTCTGAATCGATCACTAACTTGAGCGTCAAAGTGCTAACGTGTTTTTTGTAGGTTCCTTCTGTTGGACTTGTATTATTTCGCGACCCAAGCAATTGGGATCAATCCAACAGACTTGTGCATTTCTGGATGCATCAATTGGCGTCGTCTATGGGAACATAGAGCTTAAGACGTGAGTAAATCATGGAAACTCCTTCCAACGCAGCAAACAATAGAAAGTCGGGGAGACACCCGTTGTCACCACCTAGGCCTTACAGGTCTCTCGAGCACCCCATTCACTCCCATTTATGGATCAACAACGACGACAACACCTAGGTCAACAAACCCGACCATGGACACTCCTAGGATCATTATCTCCCCAGATGCCCTACCCATGGAGCTGTCTTCAGATCTCTTAGGAACCATCCAATAGATGATTGCTTTGGTCATTCGCGAGCAGCTGGCAGTCCTCATTCCAGCACGAGTGACGACTCCCGTTGAAGCGATCGCCCTTGAGCAGGCTAACCCGACCCTGGCGATACCCTGACCAAATACTATTGGAGAACCGTCAGCCCAACTGCTTACCCAGGCGGGAAATGTACCCCCCCTCAATGGCTAACCCGACTGGACTATCTGCAAAAGTGACTACAGGATGTTCAATACCAAGTGATGGGGGCACTGACCGAAGAACAAGTCGGTATTCCCTTTACTGAAGGAGTGATGATGGACGAATTACCTGTGAACTGTTGCACCCCATCTATAACTGAGTACAATGGTACCGCCAATCACAGGTGCACCTGTCCCGTTTCGAGAATATGGCTATACTGCATCGATACATGGACGATACTAAGTACTAGTCTTCGTTACCACTTTTGCCCAGGCCGCACAACAGTGGTTCAATCAATTACCCCCGACTGTGATAGGAAGTTTCCACGAATTTCATTTCCTTTTTCTGCACCAATTCGCTAGTAGCAGGAAACACCGAAAGACTGAATTGAGCGTCTTCTCCATCCGCCAGAAGTAATGAGAGCCTGAGAAGAGTTCCTCCAGCGTTTCAACACGGCCACTTGGGAAGTTCCATCCATAACCCAGGAGGTTAAGGTTTGCGCCTTTGCACAAAGGTTGCTGGATGGTGACTTCTTCAAGTCCCTGGCTAAGAAACCATCCCCCAAATTTAACGCTCTCATCCTTTGGTGGCGTCAAATAGGCCTGTTGGTCAGTGACTGAGCGGCTTAGTATATCAACACTAAGGATCCCAAGGCATCCAAGAGAGAAGGATGAGGAGAAAAAAAGGAAGGAAAACAAGGACGAAGGTCCTTCAAAAAAATCAAAGACAGACTTTAAGGACAAGAAGCCGGTATGGAAAATTGTGAATATGGTGTACACCCCTTTGACTTTTCCCATAACCCAGGCACTCATGGTCGTGGAAGGCAAGGGCCTGCTGACCAGGCCTAGGTCATACAAGGATAGCCCTCAACATCCCAGGCTATGGCATACAACTGAAGAATGCAGACACTTGAAGAATGAGATCGAACGGTTAATCTAAAATGGTTACCTGCAGTAATATGTATGTTAGGAGAAAGACAGAGGTACAGAGTCATACTAGAAATACTAGATAGAGATAAGAATGTCAAAAATCCAAGCTCCAAATCTCCAATCAAAGATATGCCCCAAATCCAAGTCCTCAATTATGGGAAAAATCGAGGTCAATGACTCGCCTAGGAAGGGTGTGATAAGGATGATAGTAGGTGGTCCCATTGGAAGACTCACAAGGGCTAGGAAGACCCAGATACGAGAAACCTATGGGACGGTGGCACGAGAAGTGATGGACGTGGAGCCTGCCAACGACGCCCCTCTCATTCAGTTTGGTTAGGAGCAACGCGGATATAGGACACAGGCAATGACGCTCTGATCATCACCGCCCTGTTAGCCAACTATTAAATAGAACGTGTCTTTATAGATTCAGGCAGCTCAGCCGATATACTCTTTGGAGAGGCTTATGACCAAATGCAATTAGGAGATCTGCCCCTCGAGGCGGTAGACACTTCCTTGTACGGCTTCGCTGGGGAGGTAGTTCATCCAAGGGGCATGATCTCGCTCCCATTAACCCTACCGTACCTTTACGAAAGACATGCTTACTCAAATTCCTGGTGGTGGATATTCCGTCAGCATACAACGTTATCTTAGGACGACCAACGCTTAACGCTTTTTGAGCAATCATATCCACGTATCACATGAAGATTAAGTTCCCAGTGATCGGAGGAGTGGGTGAAGCCCATGCCGACGTCTTGCAGGCACGCAAGTGCATGTCGAAACCATCAGGAAAGGAAAGAAAAGAAGGTTGGAGGAAACCCTAGAAATCGAGGATTCCAATAAACAAGGAAATGACCCAATACCTAGTCCAGAAGTAAACAAAGAACCCCTGCCACGGTCTAACCTATGGAGGAGTTCCTCACTATTGAACTTACACCAGGTGATCCGAGAAAGGTTACAAAAATAGGATCCAAAATGACGGAGGATATCCGGAATCAAGTGGTCAATTGCCTCCGGAGGAATAAAGATATTTTTGCATGGACTCCCCAAGACTTGGAGGGGATAAACCCAAATGTCATCACGCACCACCTTAACCTAGACCCCAATATCAGGCCGGTAAAGTAAAAAAAGCAACACTTTAGAACTGAAAAAGACAAAATCATCTAAGGAGAGGTAAACAAACTTTTGATGACTAGACACATGAAGGAGATATAATTCCAGATGGGCTTCTCAATGTTCCTAGTCCTAAGCCAGGTGGGAAATAGAGGATGTGCATAGATTTTTGAGACCTCAACAAGGCATATCCCAAGGATTTCTATCCATTACCTAGGATTGATCAATTGGTGGATTCCACGTCCAGATGTGAACTCCTAAGCATGATGGGACGCGTAACAAGGATACCACCAGATAATGCTAGCACCAAAAGACCATAAAGGGTCAGTTTGATTAACTCGGACGACACATTTCTATTACGTAGCCATGCCTTTAGGCTGAAAACGAGGGAGCCGCTTATCAAAAGCTGGTGGACAAAATATTCTATCCTAAGCTAGGTAGGAAGATGGAGGTGTACGTAGACGACATGTTAGTGAAAAATAAGGAGGTTTGCAACCATATAGCAGACTTAGAAGAAACTTTCGCAGTACTAAGAAAATACCGGCTAAAACTCACCCCATGGAAATGCACGTTTAGGGTCAACAGAGGACGTTTCCTGGGATTCATAGTGACCTAACGAGGTATCGAGGCCTAACCAACCAAGATCAAGGTTATCCTAGATATGGGACCCCCACCAACATCAACAGAAAGACTGGCCGCCCTCAGAAATCTCCTTTGTGTAAAACCGATACCTAGCGACACTCTTTACCTTTATATATCCTCAACGTCCCAGGCCATCAGCTCTGTACTGGTACGAGAAGAAGATGGTACTCAGACACCCATTTACTACATCAGTAAAGTTCCTCAATGGGGCAAAATATCATTATCCATCCATAGAAAAGATGACCCTGGCTTTGGTTATCACTGCAAGAAAATTACGCCCTTGCTTCCTTTCTTACCTCATAGGGTTAGAACCAATACTCCTCTAAAGCAAGTCCTAGGCAAAAAGCATCTGGACGATTGGTAAAGTGCGCAATAGAGTTGAGCGAATACAACATCGCGTATCTACCTCGAACGAACATCAAGGCCCAGGCCTTGGCCAACTTCGTATATGAAATGACGGAACAACCTAGGAAGAAGTTTCCGAAGAGAGACCTTGGCTACTCCACATAGACAGATCCTCCACAACACAAGTAAGTGGAACGGGCATAGTTATTATCCCTCCTCAAGGGGAAGACATGAAATTTGCGATAAAAATTCAACTTTAAGGCCTCAAATAACGAGGCCGAATATGAAGCCTTGGGTCTAGGTATGAGAATGGCCCAGGACGCTAGTGCCTTGCACCTCTTGGCCTACTCTGATTCACAATTGATAGTAAAGCAAATGATTGGGGAGTACGAAGCCAAGGAAGAAAGCATGGTACAGTACCTCCAGCAGATAGATGAGTTAAAGACAAAGTTCAAAAGCTTCCAGCTACAACAAATCCCCAGAGAAGAGAATGTTAAAGCAGATTCTCTGTCCAAACTAACCAGTGCATTGGAAGACTGTAAGACACGATGTATCACTATGCAATACTTACCTGAGCCACGAGCTCCACTCAATATCCAAGCATTTCGTTAAGCGACAATGATAAGCGGACGCCCATAATACGGTGGATAGACGAAGGACATCTCCCAAAAAATAGATAGAAGGCCACTAGAATAAAAACCCGAGCCATCTGTTTCTTGACACAAGGAGAAACGTTATGCAAGAAGTCCTTCATGCACCCCTTGCTCTGTTGCCTATTCGAAGAAAAAGGCTTGCACGTGCTCAAAGAAATACACGATGTATGTTGTGGATCCCACATTGGGACCTGGGCGCTGGTTAACAAAGCACTATGAGCTGGTTACTTCAGGCCCACTATGGAACATGATGCATAATACTTGGTGAACAAATGCGTGAAATGCTAAAAGCATGCCACCCTCGTACACCAACTTGCTAAACCCCTTAATGTCATGCTATCGCCGTGTCCTTTCTTCCAATGGGGAATGGACATAGTAGGACCATTTTCATTTACAATCGGGCAAAGAAATTTTCTCCTCATTGACATCGACTACTTCAAAAATATGTAGTGGAAGAACCTCTGGCCCGTATCAGTGAAGGGGAAGTCATGAAGTTCGTATGGAAGAATATCATATGTCGCTTTGGACTACCCCGAAAATATTATCAGACAATTTGGGTGAGTGGTTGTGGTCCTCAAAGTGTAGGTCACCTCTTAAATAAGGGGTGAGCTTGAGAAAGTTGTTATTGAGCCAACAACTCTAATAACACCACCCCAGTATGCATGCAAAACTGTATTTTTGATTTGACCTATGCATAAATCGTCTTTTATTTATTTATTTCTTAAATTTGTGTCAGAGCCGCTTGCTTTGACTATGGCTCTAACAAGTACTAGGGACAACAGCCTGCTTCGTTATATATATATATATATATATATATATATATATATATATATATATATCTGTGTGTGTGTGTGTGTGTGTGTGTGTGTGTACAGAACGACTATTTTTTCAGACGATTATGCTAAAAGCAAGGTCAGCAACTTGACAAGGTAATTTTTTTTTTTAAATTGGTTAGACCGCATTTTTTCTAACGATTCTGCTTACATTATTAACAAATTTAAAATCACACCCGTTTAGTATTTTTTTGCATTATTTAATTACTTTTCCTATTTTTTTTCGAGTTTTCATATTTTTTTGCTATTAATTAACAAAAATATCCCTATATTATGTTTAAAATTAGAGTAAATTGTATAAAACCCCCATGTGTTTTAATTTTTTAGCTAAAGACCCCCTATGTTAATTTTATAGACAAAAAACTCCCTGTATTTTCAAAATAATGCACACATTCCCGTTTCGTTAATTAGGGTTAACGGCGTTAAATATTTCAAGGAGTTGACCATTATATCCTTGTGATAATAGTCATAAATCTTCATTAGATAAGAATGAGTGGTCCATATTTTAAATTTTTTTTATATATATTTTGTATTATATACATATAGTTGTGTATATATATGTATATATGTATATATATATTATACATTATTACATTTATATATCAACATAAATATATATATATATATATATATATTTAAGGCTGCAGCGGGCGTCGTCGCCCCGTCTCTAGGCGACGGTGAGGTCACCCCTGCAAGTAATCGGGCGACGGCGACCTCCGTTGCCTAGATCCATGGCAAAGCCACTGGGGAAGATGTTGGGAGGAAGGCGGCGGTGCTGGTAAATATGGGAACGACGGGAAAGATGATGTCTTTCCTTCTTCTTTTTTTTAGTTTTTTATTTTATATTAATTTTGCAATATAAATATATACATATAAAATAAATTTGAAATTGAAATTTTTATTTATTTTTCAAAATTAAAAAATAATTAAAGAACCATTTATTTTTATTTTTAAAATATGATAATTGTAACTAATATTATTTATAAATAATATACCTTAAAACAATTTATAATTTCTTATAATTTATTAAAATATATTTAAATTAAATAATAATTTATATTTGTTATTATAGATTTTTATTTATATTCATATAAATATTTAAACTTGAAAAGTTCATTTTAGTATATTCAATTTTGTATTGTGATTTGTTAATTTAAACTTTTTTAAATTAAAAATTATATAAATTTTAGGTATTTTAGTATTTAATAAATATTTTTATAAATAAATATAATTTATTAAATATATCAAAACTAAATATTAAATAAAATTAATCAGTAATAAATATATATTTAAACTAAAATATTGCTATGATCTTATATAACAAACAAAGGGGTAAAATAGACATTTGTAAATATAAAATAATGTCAAAATATTTTAAAAAGAAACCCACTCTCATTCTAGACGTGTGAAAATCAATTTATTATACTTTTTTGCTATTTTTTGCCTATAAACGTAACATAGGGAGTTTCGTGCTATTTTTTCAAAACACAGGGGGTGTGTTATGCAATTTGTCCTTAAAATTACTAATTTAATGATCAAATATATTTGTTTTAGCTTTATTTTTAATTGGTTTGTTTTGCATTTTCATCCGTCCTAAAAATTAAGTAATTTTATTCTTAAATATATTTATTTAAATATCAAAATACAAAAAATGTATATTTTTTTTATAAAGTTATAATTTAAATAAAACAATTAAATTGAAACTACAATACAAAAATAGTAAACTAAGTTTGTTTTTGTAACATTTAAATATTATATCAATGTAAATATTAATGAACAACAATAATAAAATTTTATTAATTAATTTAAATTAATATTTAATTTATATATATTCTAATAAATTATTTAGTTTAAATAATTTAAATTTGAATTACTAATATCTGTATTTACAATTAATATTTTAATACTTTCTTTCACTATTTTTAAATTTTAAAAATTCAAATCAAATTTTCTTATAATTTATTTTTTTTAAATTAACTTTTAAATTTATAAAAAATGTATAAAAAAAAAAGTTTGGGCGACAGCAACAGTTGCATCGCCATCGTCCAAAGCTCCGTGTGACGATCGCCCAAAATTTCCCTAAGCTATCGCCCAAATCACCCACGGGTGACCACGACGTGGGCCTCCCCAATTTCCTTGGGTAACTACTGCATCGCTGTCACCTAGGTTATTAGGAGGTGCGAGGGGGTTCGGGATGGGAGGTAAATTTTATTATTTTTTTTATAAATAATAATTTATATTTTATATTATAATTATATACATAATATATATCAATTAAAATTGATTAAATATTGAAGACAACTGACAGAAGAAAAAAAAATGAAAATAAAGAAAGATGGATATAAGAAAATAATTTAAAATTTTAATATCATTTCATCGAATTGAATAAAAAATACATAAATTTTTATGAAATGAGAAGAACAAAATGAGTACAAATGAAAATAAAAAATTCAATTGAATCATAAATATAACAACATTATCACTGATATTCATCGGTATAAAATAATTTTTTTTCAAAAAGTAACTCGGACTACACATACATAAAAATTCATATATTTACATGTAAATGTAAGAATTAAGAAACTTCTATGTTCATAGATCTAGTTGAATCATTTATAGATAGCTTGAGAAATAAATTACATGTAAAATAAAATCTAGTGATTCCTTCCTTCTTGTAAAACATCATATGAAGGCAAATAAATACTAATAATAATTAAATTTGAAAAAGAATAACAAAATTAAACCATAAAATAAAAACGTGATGGATGAAACTATAATATATCAACAAAAAAAAAGTGTATAAAAAGAGAAAAAGGGTAAACGTTTAAATGAATATAAAATTAAAATACCAGATTAATTAGAATTATATATAATAAATATTAAATAAATATGTAAATATAAGCACTAAATGATTTTATTCCTTTTGTTTGAAAACAAAAACAAAAAGAAAAGAAATCTGAAAAAAAAATATGAATACAAAACAAACTCACGTAAATATATGAATTAATATCAATTAAAACTTAATATTATTTAAGATAAACCACAATTCAGTTAGTATTTTAATCTTGAAGATAATATTTTTGAATAAATACAAAATAAATATTTAGTAGATTTAAAATATGTGAATCAATCAATAAACATGAAAAAAAGATAATTAGAAAATAAAAATCAAGTTCGAATAAATAAAAAAATGAAATCACATAACCTTTAAGAAGTAAAGAAGAAATTCACCAAAAGAATATAAAAGAAAGATGAAGAAAAAATGATTAATTAAAAAACAAAGAGGAAAACATTAGAAATGAAATGAATGCACGTAAAAAAGAAAAAGGACTAAAAAAGCCATTAGGTAATGCATGAGCAAAATACTATTAAACTAATTAGTAATGTCAAAAGTTATGTAAAAGTTTATAGTCTGATCTTGAAAAAATAGTATTGTTAAACTAATTAATAATTAATAAAAGGATTTGAGACAATAAATTGACTTGAAATTTTCAATTCAATAATTACATATAATTACATATATCATGTCCTGATATCGTACAACAAATAAATTATAAAAAGTTTAAATCCTAATCAACTGTATATAAACATCAAAGAAATCGTACTGTGGTTAAGTAAGAATTCTTAAAAGGTCATAAAAAATTATATGAATGGCTACTTTTTGTAAATATATACCTCTAAGAGGTGAACACCATGGGTAGCTGTATTGAAGTACTTTCCGGTAAACATTTCTACCAAATTTTCTTGATCTGCCATGAAAATAAAATTTCCACAAAAATTAAGAAATCAATTAATTTAGAGTTCCAATTATAATGAAACAAACAAAAAATAATAATTGAATGTAGAAAAGGGAAAGAATAAAATATCACCTGATTTGAGAGCTTAGATTACAATAAAGTGCAATAAACTGTAATGACCATTGACTGCAAAGAAGAAAAAGCAATTAGTTTGTATTACTGAAACAACAAAAAGAAAAGCAAAATCAATCCGATCACAATAGAAGGATGAAGAGGAATGAAACGTTGAAAAACTAATATCAAGTGATACTTCTAATAAGTTTATATAGGTAGATTGAATAATACCTTTAGACGGGAACACCATAAAATGCCAGTGGCCCATCCTTTAGAGCTCGAAACGTCTTTCATGATCCGAGCACCTATATTGCAATTGTTTTTGGAAAAAAAATTATCAAATTTTCTTGATGATATGTCAGGAAACTAAAATTTCAACAAAAAGTTAAGAAATCAATTAATTTATGGTTCAAAGATTGAAATAAATTAGCAAGCTAACTCAAAAAATATTAATCACATATAAAATACGAAAAGAATAAATATCACCTGGTTGGAGAACTTGAAAATACAACAAACTGTAATGGTGTTGCCTGCAAAGAAGAAGAAAAAATATTGTTAGCTTCATCAGTAAAACAACAAAAAGAAGAAGTAAAATCAAACATATCACAAAAGAAAGGTGATATATAAATAATAAAAAAGCCTAATATCAATGTGTGTGGTTGAATAGAGATATTAGATAATATTTGAAATTATAATAATATGCAGGCTTAAATTTAGGGATACGTGCAACACCTATTATATTACTTAGAATACATATTAGATTTTTTTATTAGATATAAAATGCAAATTTATAAAAAATTTAAAATTCGGTTAAAGTTATACAATATTTATAGTGGAAGACCATTATATATATATATATATATATATATATATATATTAATATAAAAATATAGATAGATTTATATCCTAATATTGAAGATAAGATTTTGAATTAAGTAAAATTGTTTAGATATTTTTTTTAATTAATATAAAATATATAACCGTAAAGTAAGAATTTATTTAAAATACATATAAAATAACTTAGCATCTAAACCTTAAAGATAAGATTTTGGAATCGTGAAAATTATTTAAAATTCGTGAGAAATTTTGCAAGTTGTGGAAGTTTTTTAATATATCTAATAATTTATATATATATATATATATATATATATATATATATATGCATATATCCTAATATTGAAAATAAAAATTTGGATAAATGAACTTATTTATATAAATATAAAAAAATTAAATTAATACCAATGAAAATTTTTATAATAATTAAAAGGTAAAATATAATCCTAAATGTGAATTTAAAAAAACAAATATACATTAACTTAGTATCTAAATCTTAAAGAAAAGATTTTGGATGGGTGAATTTATTTAGATAAGTACTAAGTATTTTTTTTTAATTTAAGTTAAATAAAATCTCCAACCAATGAGATTTTTTCTTGATAATAAAAAAATTTAAAATTATCAAAAATTAGTATTTGGTCAAAATTGACACAATTCAGTCAACCATCATTCTGCTATATATATATTAGATATATAGGTATTTAATTATATTTTTAATTCGGTAATTGTAGTAATTTGACATTTTTAACCAATAATTTAATAGAGTAGTAATTTAGTCTTGTACGTCCTTTTTTTCATGATTTTAGGACAAAAATTTATAAGACTAAATTGTTGTCCTAACTTCAAAATAAATTAAAGTACCAAAAAAGTTAAAATTACATAACAAAAAAACATTTAAACCTTTATACAAAAAAGAGAGGTCATCTTAATTGTAGCTTTCGCCTTAATATCAATTGATGGAATTGGACAAGACTCTTTTAAAGCAAATATTTATAATTAAGGAGAGATATATGTGGAAGTTCATTCTGATCAAGAGTTTTTTTTTTATCATAAAATATTTATTTGACTTTCAATAAATCAGTAATAAGTCAATCATAGGTAAACATAATTTTTTTTCTTTCTTTTTATTAAAATTCACAAATTCGGTGAATTTTGACTAATAGAATGACTTATTTGTTAGACGGAAATAAACTTCAAGAATAATAAATATAATTTTTAAATTACATAATATATATATATATATATAATTACATTAAATTTCAACATAGGGGATAGGGTTGGCAATTTCAACCCGAACCCGGACAACCCGCCCGGACCCGCCCCGTATGGGGGGTCTGGGATGCCATTTTTCGGGTTCGGGGCGGGTCTGGGGCAGCTAAAACCTGCCCCGGTCGGGTCCGGGGCGGGTTACGGGTCCGGTCTCGAACCCGCCCCATTGGACCCGACCCCAGCCTCAATCCAACCCCGCCTCTTTTTTATTGTATATTATTAATATATTAATTTATTAATAAAAAATTATCTTATTATATATATGAATCATAAATAATTTTTGCATATACCCAACTATATATAAAAATACCAAAAATAAAATTAGTTGATAAAAAATAATTTAGATGAACGTATTTTTGTCTTATCCAATTCATTTTAGATTGAAAATTATATTAAAATATTTAAATCTAAACTGATATTATTTCTTAAAAAAATATTAATTTAATGTATTCTTTGTATAAATTAATTAGGTCGGGACGGGGCGAAACTTTTAGCATGGCGAGGCGAGGCTGGGACGGGTTATGGGGCTGCCAAAAATTAAATGAGGCGGGTCTGGTACGGGTCCAGGGGGGCGGGGGGAGGGTTATGGGGCTGGCAAAAATAAATGGGGTGGGTCTGGTATGGGTCCAAGCAGGGCGGGGTGGGTTATGGGTTTGGAAAAAATTAAATGGGGCGGATTTTGAATTCGGGTGGATCCGTACCAGACCCGCCCCATTACCGTCACTAACAGGGGAGTGTAATTATTCCCAACAAAAAATTGCATTTAAACTTGTTTTTACTGCAATTATTCAGGGCTTTGTGGTCCCAACGCAACAGGCGCATCTTTGAGGGCTTGCGCATGTTGCCAGGGCGAGGAGACAACAGCTGGTAATGGAGAGTGGTGGCTTGGTGGGGTCGGAGTGTTTGAGGTTGCAGTAGCGTCGGTAGCTGCTTCTTTGTTTTTTTGTAGCAGTTTACGTGATATTTCTATTGAGCTTCTTATGGGTTTCATTTTGGAGTAGGCTTGTTTGGCCATCCGGGTCATTTCCTTCACATCCCCAAGCAAAAATCTATAGGGGTTTCCGACAAAACCTTGCTGCCTGAGGGATTTCTCCAGCTTCCTCGGCACAAACCACACCCAATTCAAGATTTTCCATGCGTATATTGTTAGCACAACAGTACAGGAAAGTACTGCCACTGCGCTGAGCAGTAACTCCATCGTGATAAGCTGTTACAGTGCGTGTTCTGTGTGAAATGTGGGCTGTATATTATCAGAGACTGGGAAGAGCTGAGTGGGAAGATTAGAGCCATGAATCAGTATATATATAGATTGGTGCATGCAGGGCAGGTGAGAAAGAAAAGTATTCCATGGACATTTCTTTTCCTTCTGACGTGTTGTTGGTGAGTGGACAAGAGGAGACCGAGATTGGAATTTTTGGACTAGTATTTAGAGTAAAATTTGGGGAAAAATTCTTATCAAAATTAAGCTTGGTCAAATAAAATTAAGGGTAAAATACATTTTGCCGCCTGAATTATTCGTTATGTAATAATTACTCCTATAAACTAACAAATATAACACTTACTCCCCATAGTTAAATTTTATATTATATATATATATTTAGTTCAAAAAAAAATTTTTTTTAGTATTTTTACATTTTAAGTTTAATAGAAATTTTCTTAATTGGAAAAAAATATCTTTTTTAGCACTCTTCTGAAGGAAGTGTTTGTAATTTATCAAATAATGAAAAAATAATTGTAAGTAGTTTAAAATTTAGAAAGGTAGTTATAATTTACGTTTTTCGATTCTTTTCTTACTGCACAAGCCAATATAAACAAACAAGAAATCCACTCAAATTAACAATATATGACAACAAAGAAGTACAAGTTAGTATTCTTTAATCTTTATTCTTCAAACAAAGCTGCCACAAACCCTCAGCTACTTCATCCAATTCTTGACCCTCTTCCATTTTCATCTTCTCACTCAACTCCTGAGCTCTCTGCCTCAGCCCTTCTCCGCTGCTCTCCACAACCACTTTTCTGATCGCCTTCGCTATCTCCTCTCCCTTATACACTCCATTTTCGTCCCTCTCGACTTCCACGCAAGCACCGGCCTCTACTAACATCCTACAATCTATAAACATATTGAGTTTTATGGGCATACCTATCACCGGAACCCCATAATATACGCTCTCGTTTAAAGAACTCCATCCGCAATGACTCACAAAACTTGCAGTACTCTGATGCGCTAAAATTCTAGCCTGTGGGGCCCATCCCGACACGACGACCCCTCTCTCTTTAACCCTTTCAAGAAATCCCTTTGGAAGTGCATCTTCAACACTAATCTCCTCCCCAAGAGGAAACCTAATCACCCATATGAAGTTAGTGTCAGAAAGCTCAAGCCCTTTTGCTATTTCCTCTATTTCTGGCTTGGACAAGAAGTACTCACTCCCAAAAGAGATGTACACAGTTGAATGCTGGTTTTTCTTACTTAGCCATTCCATGATGTCTGAATTCTTCTCCTCCTCATCATCATCTTTGTTAACATCTGCAACAAGTGGACCAACACAGGTAGTAATTTTCTATGGCAAACAGCAGAAACATAGTCTATATATTCTTCCTTCCCCCCTACTTGTCTTAAGCAGGGCAATATCAGTAGACAACCTGTAATTCACAAACACAACATCTTCGTCCTCATCAAAAACATTATAGTACATGAACTGAAACAGACCATCCAAACTTTTCTTCTCATTATCATCGCCAAAACGCAATTCTTGAAACGGAAAGTCACCGTCGGGATGACGACGAACGTAGTGGTGATAGGCATACGACCTCGTGGCTGCTCCAAGAGGCGCAAAGTGAACAGCAGGAATACTTTGCGAAGAAGCAAGTCTGGCAGCCCAAGGTTGGAAGACATCGAATATGACCAGGTCGGGTTTTAGGGTAGTGATGATGTCTGAGAAGCTGGATTTTGCTGTCTGAAAGGCTTCGAGAAGGGTGAAGACAAGATGTGAAGGGAGATTCTTGGTTGTGTGTAGTGTGGGGGGAGTTCATTGGATGGCTGTAAATGGAGTTGCACCACTTCTATGGATTCAGACAAGTTGTTGTTGTGAATGAAAGTGTTGATTGAAGTGAAATTGATGGGAGTTGAGCAGAGGTATATGTAGAAGTTCTTTCTGATCAAGAGTCTTTTGGACAGCTCAAGATAGGGAAATATATGGCCATGAGCCAACCATGGGAACATCAGAATTCTGAAATTGGTTTCCGAGTCCATGAATAAGGATTTGGTGGGCTTGAAATGAATTGGATGGAGGATAGTTCAGGTGGATTTTGTCTTTTAATCTCTGTTTATGGCCGACACTTTCGTTTGGTTGGAGAGGAAAGGGGATGGCAAATAATAGGGAAAATTGCATTCAACCCCACTTGTTTTAGAAATTAAGCGAAATATCCTTCATATTAACAATATATGCAAATAACCCCATGTGTTTTCTTTGAAATAGGGTATATGCTCTCCTAATGTTAGTTGTCATTAGTGTTAGATTTTAATAATTTATCTGTTATGTCCTTGTTTTACTAGTGACGTGTTCAAAAAAAGCATGGGTGTAGAGGATATGATTTGTCGTTCAAAACTTGGGCCGAAGCGAACGCCAATCTTGAAGGGGAGGACCTGCAAAAAAAGAATTAGCACTCCAACGTCCATATTAGTATTGAATTTTTTAGAATATGAAGATAGAAAAGTAGAGAAATACGATATAAATTGAGATATTGTGAATGATATAGGTGTAGAAGTGTATGAACACGTGATAATGTGATAGTGGAGTGCTTAGATATAATTAATTTAATTAAATATATTTTAGTTAATTATGAATAATTTTAAATAATTATAATAATTAAGTGCATACTTTAGTTAATTAAGAATAGTTTAAAATTATACATAAATTACTTTAAATATATAATTAATTAAGGATAATCATAAATATTTTTTTAATTTCTAAATTTTGAATTTTAAAATAACTAAAAAATCATATTTATTCAATTAAAAATAATTCGTTCAAATATTTTTAAATATAATTAAATGAAAGTTTTAAATTTCAGTTCTAATAATTATAAAAAACATAAAAATTATTTTGAAAACTTTAAAATAATTATAAAAAGTTTAAATAATTATACTTTTTATTTTAAATTTTAAATTTTTATAATTATTAATATTTATATTAGTTAAGATATTTATGAATTGTGAAGGAGGAAATGTATTTATAATTATTATTAATATTTTTAAGTAAATTATAAAACTTAAAAACTTATATACTTTTTTTATATGTTTAACTAAATAAATTTAAAACAATATTTAATTTTTATATAGATGAAAATGCAAAAGGTTTACTCAAAACAGTAAAAAATGTACATATGATATATAAGCACCATAAGGGTATTTTAGTCAAAATAATCCAAAAATAAGGTTCAAAGTAGCTAAAAAAAAGCACCCCTAAACGTACAAGGATTACGTTAATGCACCTTCCGTTAATTACTACCAGAAGGGGTGTTTTTTGGCTGAATTTTACAAAACACAAGGAGGGGGGTTAGCCTATTTCTATAACACAAGGAGGGCTTTAGCATTTTCAGCAAAATACAGGGGGGTAAAATGCATTTTGGCCCTTATTCTGAGCTGATGTTTGCCTGGGGACAGGACTTATTCTGAGTGGATGTTTGCCTAGGGACAAAACTTATTCTAAATGGATGTGCGTCTACGGCAGGACTTATTCTGAGTCGATTCCCTTGAGAGCAGGAGTTATTATATATAGATGACCTGCCTAGGGCTATGACTTATTCTGAGTGGATGCCTTTGGCCTAAGCATAGGATCATTTGGAATTATGTACGTTCTATGGTCGGGATAAGGGACGTCGTTCATGATCTTCTAATTCATAAGCCCCGTGTCTCATAATGCCTATAATTTTATAGGGTCCTTCCGAGTTAGGATCCAATTTTTCCAACGTTTTTTAACGTATCCACCATCGGAGCACAATGTTTCCTTTTTGGAAGCTATGTGGCTTTACCTGTTTATTATGAGCATTTATCATTTAGCTTTTATGTCGTTGCACTTCGAAGCATTTTCCCATAGTTCTACAATAAGGTCTTAATTTTCCTAGAGAAAGCAAGCATTCTATTCCTCTCTATAGTGTGTCATCCAATGGGAAGACATTCCTACTTCTACCAGAATAACAGCATCCGTACCATACACTAAGGTAAAAGGGGTTTTCATTGTGGATAGTTTTGGTGTAGTACGATAAGCTTAGAGGACGGTTGTCAGCTCCTCTGTCCAGCCTCCCCCTTTCCTTTCTAACCTTCGTTTGATTCCCTGAACTAGTGTGGTATCAGTGACTTTCACCATCCCATTGGCCTGGAGGTGGGTCAACCATTAATGTGAACCTTTGTTTGATATGTAAGCTTTTACACCAATCTTGTATCTTTCGACCCTGGAATTGTCACCTATTACCTGAAATAATTTCTTGAGGGAGGTCAAAATTACATTATATTTTCCATATGAATTTTATAACCTCTCTTTAGTGATCCAAGACCAATTTGGTGAAATAATCAATTGAGACAAATAGGAACTTTCTCTGGCCGGGGGCCAAAACAAATGGCCCTACTATGTCCATCGCCCATTGGGAGAAAGGAAAAAGTGATAACAAATTGGTCACCGGTTCTATCGGCTGATGAATGAGAGCTGAATGCTTTTGGCGTCAATCACAGTTACACATCAATTGTCTGGTAACTTGTTTGACAATGGGCCAAAAATAGCCAGCTCGCAGGGCCTTGTCGACTAAAGCTAAGGTCTGGATATGGGCCCCACAACAACCATTGTGATGCGGTCCTTCTTCTTAGCTAAGCATCACAGCGAAGGATGAGTGAATAATTTTTTTGCAGAGCCTTAAGTCTGGCCACCTCCTACTGGTCTATCAGGAAAATCTCTTCTCCCAGCCATGTCAAGATGGATTGCAGCCAGTCCCTCTCAGGAGTAAACGAATTGTACTTCTTATGGGCCTCCAAGACAGGAAAGTTGTTGTATGGTAATTTGCCTTGTTTAGCAGTCTTCTAGTGCACTTCCAGGGGTAATTTGCTCTTACCCCCATCGGATATGATTCGTTCTTCATGCAATAATGATCAAAGCAATAACCATCTCTTCTATAGGGTTATAGCGTCCTTCAATTCCCTCGAGCACCTTACTAACATAATATATAGGCATCTGTTGCACTTCCTCCTCTTTAAGACGGACATAGCTTATTGTCTGAGGAGCTGCAGATACGTATAAGTAAATAATGTCTCCTGGGGAAAGCTTGATGAGCAGAAGACTGCCGGGTATTTTTTGAGCTCTTCAAATGAGTTATGGCATTCTGGTCCCCACTAAAAACTCTAAGCCTTTTTTAGAATCTTGAAGAATGGTAGGCTTTTCTCAACGGACTTGGAAATGAATTGACTGAGAGCGGTTGTTCTCCCTGTGAGACGTTGCACTCCATTGACATTAATAGGCACCTTTCATGTCTAAGATTGATTTGATTTTAAGGGGGTTCGCTTTGATGCTCCTCTCGGTCACCATAAATACAAGGAAACGTCTTTCTTTCACCTCAAAATCACACTTGGCGGGACTGAGTTTTAATCTATATTCCTTGAGGACATTGAACTTTTCTTCTAAATCTGTGATATGATTGTAGCTTTACTCTTTACTAGCATGTCATCCATATATATATTTAGACATTCCTCCGTAATTGGGGTCAGAAGATCTTATCCACCGGTCGCTAGTAAGAGGCCCCTGCGTTTTACTAATTGATCAATCCTTGGGAGTGGGTAAAATCCTCAGGACATGCTTTTGTTAGGATAAGTGACTTGGAAGCCAACTAGATTGGCATACATGTAATTTATTCTGACAATAACTCGATTTTATTTAATATTATTTGGTGAATAAAATGAGTATTCGCTATTGGCATCTTCTTTTTAGAGTTACTTTTTTTTTCTCTTTTGTGATTCTTTCTATTTGATTTCGAATTGTACTTGTTATATCAGTCATGTTGTGCTTATTATGCATGTTTATATTTCCTAAAACATCACAATAAAGCCCACAGACCACTTTGACAACTATGCAATAATTGAACAGTGCATTGGATGGCGGTCATGGAATCAGCTGCAAAGAGTTGGATTTGAAACATTCCGAGTCAAGGACCTCGAGAATGGGCATCGAGTGTCCTTTGGAGACTTGTACTAAGAGTCGCATTCATTTTTTATGAGTGCCGCATTTCATCAGTGACAGATGTCTAGCTGAAAGGTAAACCTAAAGAGTCACACACAAATCATCGAGAAAGGACGAAAAATTAATTCTATGAGTAATTGGATTACTTACTAATGAGAGGTCCATTGGATGGAAAGGCCCAAGGATAAATTGATAGGATTAATTTATTTTGGGCTTGTCATTATTATTTAATAAGTTGGATCTTATTAATTAATAAAATCAATTTGGGCTTATGTATTTAATATAATTAAATACATGTTGGGTTTAATTAGGTGAATTTTAATTAAATTTGATTTAATTAAAATTTGTTGGACTTTGAATTTTTATCTATAAAAAATCGGCCGATACACCCCTAATTAAGCACATTTTGAAAATTCTAGAGAAGAAAATAATTGACTAACAATTCACACTTTTGGAAAGTGCAATTTTGATCATTTTTTATTTGGAATAAAGAAGAAACTACCTTCTGGATGATAGAATGTATCTACACACATTCTAGTTCATCCATACAAGGTCTATTTATATATATATATATATATATATATATAATATATATATATGTTGTGTATAATTATTTGGAACAATTACTACACATTACACAATACACAAAAAGAAAAATCCTCTCCTTCCCTAGACCAATTCAGTCAGGCCCTCTCTCTTGCACCTGGTGTGTTTTTTCTCTTGCTCTCTTCTAGAAAAGATACTAAGACATCCTTGTTCTGGTGTGGTATGGACAAATCAGAGAGCTACTGCATTGGAGTCTTAAGTGAACATTTCAAAAGGAATCGATTAAGCAAAAAAGGTATGACTACTTTTACTTCTTCTCGTTTTGTATTTCATAGGCTCATGTGTTAAATTTTAATTGATTTTATTTTATCATACTACATCAAACGCCCGATTACTCCCAGAATACACCCCTTGGAACCATGATTTTACGTCTATTACGCTTTTATTGCTTATCGCTTTCGCTAGCACGTTCACGGACTGTGATCAGGGGCGTGCGCGCGCAACTTACTGGACCTGTTGTAGGCCGTCAGCAGGCGACTGACCCGTTTTCCGCCATTATTTTGGAAAATTGAATTTTCCAATTTTTGCACAATTTCTGAAAAATTAGTAATATTTTTTTATTTAATTTTGGATTAAATTGGATTTTTTCTAGAATTAAGTTGCTTAAATTAATTTGTTTAATTGAGTGCATTGGATGCACTGAGCATGATCATCCTTTTGAATTATAATTTTAAAATTGTATTTTCCGCATATAATTGTTTGTTACGATATTGGATATCGTGTTGTTTATACATGGTTGTTGTGTTTTTTGTCTAGCATGATTTATTAGATTTATGTGCTAGTTATGGATTATCACAGAGCCCTAGACTGCATGTATGTTATTTTATTTTGTTGGGTGGACCCGTGTGCCCTTGCGATTTCCTATTTCCTCTTCTCTCTCATTTTATGCCTTGGTATATTAGGTTTGCTTTCCTCCTTACTATATACTCCCCCCGACTTCTGATCGGGGTTTCTCTTTCAATCGTAATGAGAGTATATTAGGATCTTTTGGTGAGGTTTTATATTTTTGTAAAAGCAAACCAATGGAGAATAAGGCCCACGAAGAAAGAAGGAGTTTCAAGGTCATTTATATGTTAATGGGTAAATCACTTATGTAATTGCATAGGGCTACCTTACACATTCGATAGACTCACTGTGGGCTCAGTAGGTCGCATAGGTTGGGCTTGTGATCATCCAACAGGGATATGCTAAGTTTCATTGCATGCGATTCATTTACTTAATCCTTTAAATATTTGATATTTATGCATGCAAGGTTATTATGTGATGAGGTCTCAGCCTGAACTGAAATGAACTCTCACTTGGTTGGACCAAGTTAAATATTAAGCCTATAATGGACTTGGATCAAAATTATTTTGATATGTCCAAGCCTTCCGTCCGCAGCAATATGGTGAGAAAGCTACCGCTACCTAAATATGATCTCACGAGTCGTGGTACATTTGGAATAGAGGAAAGCTGCACCATTGTTGTGAACAAAGGAACATGTTTACCATTTTTCTGTCTCACGAGTCGTGGGGGGTGACTACTGAAATATGATTTGGTTTATTGGTCGGGCGTAACACTGAGTAATATGATTCGCTTGAAGTCCTCAGGATCATGTGAAGAGGTAGACAAAACATCTTTCGAATCTCATGAAATGAGAATGGTGTAGGATACCCCCCATAATGCCTTTTACATGTGAATCATAAAAGCGAGGCATTTCAAATGCACTTGTGGATCCCAAGCTACTAGAAAATAGTTTCTCGAAACCCCACTTGAGAGTGGTGGGCTTTCGTATAAATAGTGAGAGAGTTAAAAACTAAAGACCATGTTTTTAAGCTTATGCATAATTTTACGATCATTGCGGATTTCTGCTTATTATTTATTTTCTAGAAAATATCTAAATCGTTTAACCATGATTATGGAGACTAACAAATTCAATGGTACGAGCTATAACGACTGGCTGCGGAATTTAAGGATTGTCCTAGATTTCAAGAACCAAGGTTGTCTTGGACAAGCCGCTTCCTACGGTCTTATCGGAAGGTTCCTAGCCCGAGGAACATGTTAAGTTCGAAAAATGGCTTAAGGACAACCACATGGTCTGCAGTATCATATTAGCTTCAATGACTAATGACATCCAAAAGCAATATGATAGGTTGAATGATGCTCCGCAGGAAAGAGGTTTATGCGGTTCCTGACAGGTATATTAGATATACTGCCACAAAAGCAGTCTTCAGAACCAAGATGGCCGAGGAATCCTCTGTGCATACTCATGGGATCAAGATGCTATCTCTAGTGGCGAAGCTCGAAGATCTCAAAGTTGGGCTTGACAATTACACGTACATTGATGTGATCCTACAGTCACTTCATCCATTCTACAACCCGTGTATTATTAACTACAACATGAATAGACTTGAGAAATATATAAATGAGTTAATTAATATGTTGGTCCAATAAGAGGCAACGATCCATAATTCTGTGTCGACGGTATTGGTAGGAGAGGTTTCAAACTCCAAAGCGAAAGACAAGAGGGTCGGACGCTGAAAGAGGAAAAAGAGAAAGGGAAAGATTGTCACGGCCATTACTAGAGCTATGGCACCCTAACTGCTCTGGTGGTAATGGTAAAGGGAAAGGGAAGATAGGCGGTTCACAACGATCGAGGACAAATAATGTCTGCATGCATTGCTAAGGAAAAAGGGCATTGGAAGAGGGAGTGCCACAATTCCTCTCCAACCTAGGTATGTTTGTGATTGAAGTGAATATGATAATTAATTATGCTTTTTGGTTATTGAATACCGGCTATGGAGCTCACATCAGCAATAACTTGCAGGTGCTGGAAAGAAGCAGAAGGCTAAGTAAAGACAAGATGATCTTGAGGCTAGGCGATGGGAAGATCGTTGTTGCGGAAGCCGTGGGATCTCTCCACTTAGTTATTAGTGATCATATTCAAATTGAATTAAAGAACTGTTATTATGTACCGATCATGATTAATAATATTATTTCCATTCCTGTTTTAGACAATGATGGTTATGCATTTTCGATCAATAAAAGTGATTTTTATTTGATGATAGATAATGCCTCTCATCTGCTTGGTACATTAATAAATGATCTTTATATTCTCCAATAGTCTAATTGGATTATGACTGCCTAACACAAATAGAAATTAGATAATCATGACAATATACAGTTATGGCACGCGAGGCTAGACCATATCTCTAAGGATAGGATGAGGAAGTTGGTAGACTAAAAAAGTCTAGAGGTAGATGATTTAGACAACCTACCAACTTGTGAATCCTATCTAAAAGGAAAAATAACCAAGAGGCCTTTAGTTGGACAGAGTATGCTTGCCAGCAATTTGTTGGATTTGATCCATACGAATGTCTCTAAACCATTAAATATTCCAACTAGAGGAGGATACTCATATTTCATAACCTTCACCGATAATCACACATGGTATGGTTATGTTTACCTAATGAGTTACAAGTTGAGGCTTTTGGAAGGTTCAAGGAGTACAGACTTGAAGTCAAGAATCAAACTGGCCATAAAATCAAAATCCTTTAGTCCGACCAAAGTGGAGAGTATTTAATTGGTGAGTTCATCAATTACTTAAAAGAGAATGGAATTCTCTCAATGGACACTTCCTGGAATGCCACAATTAAACGGCGTGGCTGAAAGAAGGAATCGAATCCTGTTAGACATTATGAGTTTTACTGAATTGCCTCCATCCTTTTGGAGTTACGCTCTTAAGATGGCTGCCAAGTTGCTCAACATGGCGCCATTCAAAATAGTGTCCTATACGCCATATGAGATATGGCATGGTAAGCCTGCGTCCTACAAGTATCTGAGAGTGTGGGGTAGTCCTGCATACATCAAGAGGCTAGTAAGCGCGGAGCATACAAAGCTAGGATACTTGAGAGTATGGGGTAGTCCGGCATACAAACTAGATTCAAGATCTAATCTGTGCAGGTTTGTTGGATATTCGAAAGAAACTGCAGGATACTACTTCTATGATCCATCCAAGCAAAATGGATAAGCGATATCAGATATCAATTTGAAATAAATGGCTTGAGACCATGAGAGTCGAAATGGACTTGAAGAGTTCAAATCAAGTTTGGATCCTCGTAGACCCACCTAAAGGCGTTAAACTTGTAGGATGCAAATGGGTATACAAATATAAGCTTGGAACTGACAGGGAGGTTACTGTCTTCAAGGCTAGGCTCGTGGCAAAAGGATATACTCAAAGGCCTGGGATCGATTTTGAGGAAACCCACTCGCCTGTAGCCATGGCCAAGTCCATTCGGATCCTACTTGCCATAGCAACATGGTATGATTATGAGATATGGCAAATGGACGTGAAAGTAGCCTTTCTCAATGGTTTCGTTGAGGAAGAGATTTGCATGGATCAGTCGAAGGGTTTCACTTCTGTTGGAGAAGAACAAAAGGTCTGTCGTCTCCAAAGGTCCATCAATGGACTCAAACAAGTTTCTCGAAGCTAGAACACACATTTTGATGAAATTATAAGTGGTTATGATTTCATCAAGAACGAGTTCGATCCTTGTGTATACAAGAAGATCAGTTGGAGCTTAGTTATGTACATTGTGCTTTATGTCAATGACATCTTATTCATTGGAAATGAGGTCAAGATGTTGGGAGACGCTAAAGTGTGGTTATCCACTGAATTCTTCATGAAGGATGTGGGTGAAGCTTCTTACATCCTTGGCATCAAGATCTGTAGGGATAGATTTAGAAGGATGTTAGGATTAACCTAATCTTCGTACATCGAGAAGGTCTTGAAGAGATTCAAGATGGAGAACTCAAAATAAGGATTCCTTCCAATGAGGCATGGGATTAAGTTATCCAAGAAGCAGTCTCCTAAGACTGATGAGGAACTTAAGTGGATATCTGACATCCCCTATGCTTCAACTGTAGGAAGCATTCAATATATTGTCCAGTTCACTAGGCCCGATATCGCGTACGCTTTGAGCCTAGGAGGCGCACTAGAGTGCGGTCAAGACCATACTTAAGTACCTAAAGAGGGCTAGTGATATGTTCTTGATCTATGATAGTGGAGAATTGATACTAGAAGGCTATAGAAACGCTAGCTTCCAGTCGGACGATGATGATGCCAAGTCTCAATCGGATTTTGTCTTCAAGCTAAATTATGGTATGGTTTCTTTGAAGGGTTCCAAGCAGGCTTCCATAGCGGATTCCACCATAGAAGTTGAGTACATAGAAGCTTCAGAAGCAGCTAAGAAAGCGGTTTGGATGAAAAATTACATCCCAGAGTTGGGTGTGGTACCTCGCATTGCTGAGCAGGTAGTTATCTTCTGCAATAACAACGGGGCGATAGCACAAGAAAAAAAACCGAGATGTCATCATCATTCCAAATACATTCTTAGACGCTACCATCTACTTAGAGAGATGGTAAGCAGAGGTGTCGTCAGGAAAGGCCGAATCAGCTCATCAAAAAACACAGTAGATCCACTTACCAAACCGATGTCGCAAATTGCTCACACTCAGCATCTGGATAAGATGGGTTTAAGGTCGATGGGTGATTGACTTTAGGTCAGTGGGAGATTGTTAGGATAAGTGACCTGAAAGTCAATTAGATTGCATACATATAATCTATTATAACAATAACTCAATTTCATGTGTTATTATTTAGTGAATAAAATAAGTTTTCGCTATTGACATCTTCTTTGTTGTGCTCATTATGTATGTTTATATTTGCTAAAACATCACAACA
Organism: Sesamum angolense; assembly: GCA_034509725.1. Lineage (NCBI taxonomy): Eukaryota > Viridiplantae > Streptophyta > Magnoliopsida > Lamiales > Pedaliaceae > Sesamum > Sesamum angolense. The sequence continues at coordinate 45,639 of JACGWL010000280.1, forward strand.
AAACCAACAAACCACTTTGACAATTGTGTAACAGTTGGATCGGGCATTGAATGGCGGTCATGAAATCAACTGCCAAGGGTTGGGTCTAATATGTTCCAAGTCGATGAACTCTAGAATAGGCATCGAGTGTCCTATGGAGACTTGTACTAAGAGTCGCATTAATTTTTTATGAGTGTCGCATTTCATCAGCGACAGATGTGGGACGTCTATGCAATCTTAGTGGATCAATTGGCTAGTTGCCGAATCGACTGAACTGACTCGTGGGAATCATATATGGAAGCCTTGGAGGCTTGGTCGGTATGCCTTGAGTCCTTGGCTCCAATAGTACGGGAATAGTCCTCAGACTTGAGGAATCACGATAATCGCGTGCATACGATGACTGTATCTTGAATTTGGCATAATGCGATCTCAAGTATTAAAGTATAGATGCCTAGTCCAGGACGGGAACAAATTGCATGCTCTAAACTAAGGCCAAGAGACAGTAGGCGGAAGGACGGTACTTGGTGTGTTTTTCTCTTGCTCTCTCTCTAGCAAAGAGACTAAGAGATCCTTGTTCCGGTGTGGTGTGGATAAATTAGAAGGCTACTGCATTGGAGCCTCAAAAGTGAACATTTCAGAAGGAACCGATTAAGCGAAAAAGGTACGACTACTTTTACTTCTTCTCATTTTGTATATTCTCCATAGTCCATTGTGTTAAGTTTTTATTGCTTTTATTTTATCATACTACATCGAACGCTCGATAACTCCAAGAGTACACCCCTTGGAACCATAGTTTTACGTCTATTTTATGTTTTTTTATTATTTACCGCTTTCGCTAGCGCGTTCCCGTACTGATCCACTCGCTCCCTTTAAGATTTGAGATCCTGAAAGTCTACGTACATTCTCCATTTGCCCCTATTTTCAGGACTAGTACCACATTAGAAAGTCATTCTAGGAATTGAATCTCTTTGATTTGTCTGGCAACCATGAGTTTTCTATTTCTGTTTGAATGGTTTTGTTTTCCTCGAATCCAAAGTGCATTTTTTTTTTTGCTTAGCAGGTTTTATGGAGGGATATATATTGTGGTGATGAGTTTTTACTTTCGGGTTTATGCCTTCCAAGTCTTCAAAGGATATCCATACGAATATGTGCCCATTTTCTCGAAGGCATTGGATTAATTCTTCTTTGATGTTTCTTTTCAATTGGGAGCTGATGTGCGTGTGGAATGTGGAGACCACTGCCTGGAACGTATTAAGATTAGGTTTTCCTAAGATTACATTATATGATGAAGGGATATCGATAACCAGTAATTTTGTAAGAGTCGGACTGTTTGAGGTTGTAGTAGCCTAGGTAGCTGGTTCTTTTTTTTTTTTTTTTTTTTTTTTGTAGTAGTAGTTTAGGTGAGTGTAATTATCCCTTAATTTTATTATTACGTAAGTTAGATTGTATTATACAAATTTATGATATTATAATACTTAATATATTTAAATTTTTTTCAATACAGGTAAAAGGAAAAAGATTGTATACTTTTGTTAATAATTTTAATATCTTCATTTATTTTAAATATTTAGATTTATATATCTCGAATCACATATTTATTCGAATCGTATATATGTACATATAATTGATTTTTTATTTTGTTTTATTAAACGCTATATATTAAAATTGATCAAAATACATAATTTAAATATATTAATTGATGTAAATTAATATTTTTGTTATAATGTTTTTCTATTATTCATACATCACGTGTATGTATACTGCTAATACATACAAAAAAAAAAATGGATACTACTTACACCAAAAATATTATTTAAGTGAAGATCGTCGATCGATTGCAAATGAGAAGAGAAGAAATAATTAAGAGGGGAGACGGTGGGTGTGTGTGTGTATACCAAGGTAAATGTTAGTGTCTGTAGTGTGTGTGGAAGGCTTTCAGCAAGGATCAGTAGATCTTCTCGGTATAAGGGGGATTAATATAGAAAAAATTCAAGGATTCTCTATTATATTAAAAATGTTCAAAAAAATTTTAAAAAAATAAATTATCAATCACACTCCATTTGATATGAAAAATATTTCAACAAATCCTCTGAGACCAGGTTGACCAGAGAGTTGTATGTGTAATTGTTTATAACATAAAGGTGACTTTTGATATTTAAATTTTCATATGAAGCTTTCGTATATTTTTTCATATCACATGGGATCAAAATAAATTTAACTCGATTAAATATATTGCATGAGACCAAGAAAACGTTTATTGTTAAAACAAGAGCGGAAAACAAATAAAATGAAATGACTGAGTGATAAACCAAGCAGTGGCAGCAAGCGGAGGCGAATGTGTCTGAGCTAGCCACGACGAATGGGTAATATGTAAGGGGGAGAGATTCAAGAGCAGAGAGTGAGAGAGAATGGCGGAACCCTAATTCTTCCCTCTTCATCAGCTCGTATGCTTTGCACGTGTCACAATCTGTCAATTTTAATGATCGGCTTAACGGAAGGATCAAAAATACCGCCAAAAGTTTTAATATTTGAGTACCAAAATTACAGCTTTAAATTAATTGAGAACCAAAATTGCATAGATGACTATATATATATTTGGGGATCAAAACTGCATTTATCCCACAATTTTCAAATGATGAGATAATTTGTATGAATAAACCACAGTTCAGGAGGTGTAAAAATAATTATATATCCCTAATAACAATAACAATAACGACAGCACCAACCACCACCGCCGATGATGATGATAATAATAATAATAATACCTGCATTAGTACTTGTAGGATATATATTTAATTATATCTAAAAATTCGTTTTAATTACTTTCACCACATAAATAACCTCATCGCTCGCACACATTTTCAATGGATCATAATCCATCGACTCTAACCTAGCGCTTCCAGTGGAGCTCCAAGATTGCAACCAATACCAACACTAAGAACACTGTCGAAGCAACACCGGAGAGGCCGATGGCTGCCGCCCCCTGGTTGCAAAATTTACCAAACACGCTGCAAACCTTATGCCATTGTACGTGCGCGTTTCCCTTAAGACTAATAATGCCTATAGCTGCGACGGCCCCCAAACTAGAAAAGAGTAGCGCTACTATCATTAGGTCAAAAACGACGACCGTCATAGCAATTCTCTTTTTTCCACCTCGATTCGCTGATAGAAGGAGCAATGAGATGGCTCCATAGGCACATGCTGTGGTATTTGCCACCACAAAGTACCTAAAACAAGTACATTTGAGTTAGGAAAATAATGTACACTCCATATAATACCTAAAAGTAATACTTTCTATAAATCAAAAAATAATATAAAAAAAAATTACAGTTTTAATGTATATACATATAACATTATTTTAAGATTTTAGATATTTCAGAACCTAAGATGCGCACGTATAAATTTATAAAAAAAAAATATATTTATTTAACAATAATAAATTAAAATGTATAGTTTTTTATATTCTAAAAATTCAAATCAGATCCAACGGCTCTAATCGATCCAACAAATCGATTAGATCCTAATCCAAGAAATTATTGATGATTTCGGATCCAAATTTGACAAATCTGTCCCAGATCGAATTCATTGCGATCCCTAATTGGAAAACCATATATTTATTAATAATGAATTTGTTCCTATATGTATATATAGTGCTATAACTTTTGACAATATTGTGGTGGAAATTAGTAATCTCAAATAAATATAAATTTACCATTATTGAAACTCTGAGTCTCAGTAGTTACACCAAATGATAATTAATGTGGAGGGTAGGAAACTAAATGTGACCATGACATCTAACTAGTAATTACAGAACTACATTCATTGTAACGTTTTTCTATTTGTGCCAAATTAATAGTAATTAAGGTCAGAAAAATCGTATTTTTTGTCTCATATATTAGGGTTTTTTTAATTAATTTTACTTATTATACTGTTTTCACATTGCATCTCATAAGTTGAATCTTTTTTTTTTTTTGTTTTAATCCTTATATATATTTTTCATCTAATTATTAAAAAACACAGTATATAGAAAATGCTAACGGCTCCATTAATCATTGAATACAAAATACACGTGAGGACTAAAATTGAAAAAAAAAAAAAGATTAACTTATGAAATGCAATATGAGAAAATTATCACAAATAGATACATTTTTCTGATTCTTGATATTACAGTATTATGTGACTAGTGACGACAACCTGTGATCTGTAAATAGTGAGGGAATGAAACTGTGGAACGGTATATGTCTCACTTTGTAAATATTTGTGTCACTTTATATAAATTATTGTAATTTATTACTGCTAATAGTTATATTGATGTATTGATCGAATCGATATAATTTGTTATTATTTTTAGTTATATTGATATATTAATTGAATTAACTTATTACTAAAAAAGAAAGACACCGTTCTGTTTATTGGAGTGAATTATTTTTTTATTAAAATTAAATTTGATTGAATTGAATTATTTATATGGTAACTGTGATATACTTGAACCGGTGAGTACCACGCGCCGAGGCACGAAAAAATTGTATTTCTAAAAAAAATAAATTAAAAAAAAAATAATTAAAATTTAAAATCAAAAAAAAAAAAAAAAAAAAAAAAAAAAAAAAATTTTATATTTAATTGAAAAATGACATAAAGAAGAGATTCTTTTAAAAATTGAAATAAAATTTAAATTGTATTACTAATTAATCAAAAAAAAAAAAAAAAAATCTTTCATGAAAAAAATAATATTTTTTTACATGACAAAATAAATTCAACTATTTAATCTATTTCCTATTATATATATATAGACATAGCTATCCAAGTATCAAAGATACTTTTCAATATTATAAATTAATAATAAATATATATTATACTTACAATATAATTTATTTTGATGAGACAAAATTCAATTTTAACTAAAATTTCCCATCCATCAAAATAGAGAGACACACCGTATGAATAGTCTACTTATTTATGGTCCCTCTCAATTTCCCTAATTGAATAATCCCTCTGTCCTCATGGCAATTATGTTGGATCCATCCGAATTTGTTGGTCCATTTACTGCAGAAAATGACACTTTATTTAAATATTATCTTATTTAATTACTAGTTCTTTTAAAGAGAAAAATAAAAAAAATAATAAATTTAGATATTTAAAAGTTGGTACGATAAAAGGGTTTTTATTATTATTATTAGCAGTCCACGCACACACACAAATAAAAAAATTAAGATAAAAATATTCGGGTTAATAACATTAACACCTTTTGAGAGTAGGCCAACGTACACAAATGCTCTTTTCTTCTTGTAAAATTACAGCTACAACCTAAGCAGTTATAGTTGTAATTATAGCTACACTCTCTATTCAAATACAAAACTTACACAAATACTACCTGAAAAATATTTATACTAACATACTAACACACCTCAGGGGTTATAGCTGTAATTGTGAAAAATATGGGGGGTAACAGATGGCCTACTCAAGGGGTGGTATCGATGTAATTTATTAAAATATTAATATACATTAATCAATTGTTTAAATTATTGTAGTCAATTTTAATACATAAATAGCATTAAGTGAAAAAAAACAAATGTAGTGTGAGTTGAGGAAAAAGAAAGAAGATGGTGAGGAAAAAAAAAAAAGGTGAGAGACAAAAAATAATTGTAATTGTAGGTCTATTAAATATATTAAAGTTGGTGTAAAAAAAAAAAAATATATATATATATATATATATATGAAGAATGGGTAAGAAATCGGAGTAGTGGGTTGAGAAAAAATAATAAATTAAAATTACTATTCTAACCCAATTTTATTTTAAGAGAAGAAATAAATTAAAGGGTAGATTTGGATACTCAAAAATTGGTATGATAAATATAATAGTATAGATAGATTATATATATACATATATATATATATATATATGAATTTATGCTTATGCTAATATCTATATATATATATACACACACAATATATGTAGGAAAAATAAAATATAGTGAAAGCATTGCAATGATAAAAATCCAAACATAAAATTAAAATTAAAATACAATAGAAAATCCAAGTTGAGTATTAATTATGATAAATATCTGAATTATTAGTATATATATTCGAATCTTGAATTTTGGAGAAACAAAAATTTAAATAAAAAATAAAACATAGGCAAATATTTTCCTGCTACTAAGAATATGGTGAAAGAAAGAGAAAATTGTAATTTTTGTCCCAAAATATAGGATAGTTTGTAATAGTAGTCCGCACCAGCACTAACTTTGCAATATTTTCCTAAAGTATGGGATTAATATTGTAACAGTGGGACTCTAACTATGCAATATTTTTCTAACATATGGGACTAATCTTGGCTATTTCAGAAAGTATGGATATAATATTACAAACCATCCTACATTTTGGGATCGAAATTGTAATTTTGTCTCGAAAGAAATTAATATTAATATAAAAAATTTCTTACCCATACATCAGGTTTGACTAAACAAAATCACATGACAAGTTTACTGCACTTACTAATTAATTATTTATACAAAAATCACATAATAAGTGTATTATTCATATCATATAATTAACTTGGTCGAACCAAACCCGATCCAAGTTACAATTTACTATTAACATATAGGGATAATTACGTTGACCTCCCCTGTTACTATGGGAATTTACAAATCACCCCCTCTTACTATGAAAATTACATAAACATGCCTTGTTGATTTGTTACCATTACAAATTGGTCCCTCCATTAGTCAAACTAACGATCAATGCTAATTTAAATTCAACTATTTATTTAATCTTTCTATTTTTGACCTTGGTTGGGATTATTATAAATTTTGTTGAAAAAAATACCCTTGAGAGTGAATTTATTTGTGAGCCTTCAAAATTTGAAAATCAGTTACGACCACCGACGGATTTCTCACCGTGGCTCTTGTGGAAGGGGAAATGGTTCTTATGGTATGAAAGCGAAGTTTGATGGAGAAGGACGGCAAGGGGTTTTTTGCCAGGCTTGATTATAAATATAGGAAGATTACATAAATATTTGGACTAAAATCAGTATTGACCGTTAGTTTGACTATTCGAGGGGCCAATTTGTAATAGTAATAAACCAACAAGGTAGATTTATGTAATTTTCATAGTAAGAAGGGGGAATTTGTATATTCCCATAGTAACAGGGGAGGTCAACGTAATTATCCCTAACATATATATGCATGCAGCTCTAAGCATATATGTGTACTTACACAGAGGCAGACAAGTAGTGCCACTTAGCGGTGACTGGAATATCCACCGGCGGCAGCGTCGGAACCAGCGTCAGCGTCACCGTCGTCGTCTGCTTATCAAGACCAAGAACCACGGCCGCGGCCAGGCTGAAGGCCACCGCCGCCACCCTCAGAAGCAAATCCCATCCTCGCATTTTGCTCTTCTCAGCCACTACTGCTAATTCTTTGCCACTCTCAATCATCTCATTACCACCGTTCTTGAATTCAGATCCCATTTCTTTTTCTTTTTTGTTTTTTCTTTTTCTGGTGAAAATTAATATTCAAGAATGCGGAGATCGCAGCAAGTGATATATAGTGGGAAAAAGGGTCTGGAAAATGACGATTTTTGTACCAAAAAAGAAACTGGAAAATGACGTTTTTTGTACCAAAAAACAGGTAGAAAATGACGGTTTTGGCTTTTGGGTGTGTTAGGGGAAAGATGTGTGGAGTCGAAGAGTAACACATATACGTACAAAAATACTACACACACAAGTTGGTGATATTTTTGCATGGTGATGTATAGGAATTAATCCATAGGAGGTTGGAGGTTGGGAGTTGATCGAATTGAATTTTTCTAGTTATGATCATCTTGTATTTACCATTTCATTTAATAATATATGAAGTAAATTAAATTTACATTGACATTGAGTTGTATCGTTATTTGGAAGTTGAATAATTTTTAAATGATTCCATTAGTATTCAAGTTTCATTATTAATGTTATTTTGGTGAACCAATAATTATAAATGACTTAATTAGTATCCGAATTTCATAATTAATATTATTTTGTACTTACTTCATAATTTTCTTTTATTATCTTTTTTATGTAATGACTATTTTACCTTTGCATAATTAATAGGGTTAATTACACTTAAATCCCCTTTGAAAATATAAAATTACACCTTCTCCCAAAAAAATTTTGAAATTATACTTACACTCCTTTCAAAAATTTCTGTATACAGGTAACCTTATTCTATTAAGGTTTGGATGAGAAATATTGACATTTGCAAAAAAAAAAAAATTACATAAATTTTTAATTTTGCCCTTATATTTAACATATTCAAATATATTTTTGTACTTATGAAATAATAAATATTGATGCATTTGGTCTAAAGAAATCCACTCCAAGGAAAAGTAAAAAAATTTAGGGCCCCCTTAGTCAACCCAACAGCGCACGAAGGGGGTGACAATCCAAAATGCGTAGCCCAAGAAGGAGGCCCAACAAGAGATGCTAGACCACGACCCATGATTAGGCATCTCGATATGGCATATACCTGGATCGCCAAGTGTACCCCTTAATCAACAAGGAAAACAAGAGTCAAAGGAGGATTCCCTCAAAGCCTTGGACTCTTGAATCAGGAGGACTCCTTGCTGATTAGGAGTCCTCATCGGTGAAGGATCCCACTCAACCTGGAGGTAGACTTATAATAACAAAATTAGTAGAAGATAAGAACAAATTGTGGCTTATTCGAACAACTTTTATCCATTCTTTTAGAGAATAGAGTAAACGTGCAAATTCCCACCAAAGGGGACACCCCCTTATAAATACAGGTTTGGTTCCCAGGCAGGGGACATCTCCCAGAAGTTGGAATATTGTTGTTAATCTGTACTTTGCACTCTAATTGCACTCCTGACACGATTTTCTCACAAGTTCGATCATTATATCTCGATTTCTCCTTATGGTTTACTTTTTGCTATTACTTTATCTTAAACTCGATACTAACATGAGCGTCGAAATGCTAACTTGTTATTTTACAGGTTCCGTTCCTCAAGTTCTTTTATTCCTTGGCCCAAGTCCAGAACCAAGATCCAAGCTTATTGGATCCGTTTTACTTTTACAAGCATCAATAGGCGTCGTCTGTGGGAATACATAGTTAAGACGTGAGTTGCAATGGAGATTCCTAGTAACGCTGCAAACAAGCAAAAGGTTGTGGAGGCACCTGGCAACGCTCAAGCTTTGCAAGTTGTTGCAGGGACGTCCTAGGCTCCGGCTAGTGGAGGGTCCGCACCGGCACCCTTAGCCCCAATGCAGTCCCCTCCTAGATCTGCAGGTCCTGTGGCTGACCCCACGACGTAGCACTTCCTCTGATACTTCCTCATGAGAGTTATCCCCAGCCCTTTTGGGAGCCATTCAGAGAATAATTTCAGCAGGTATGTAGGAACAGGTTGTAGAGTTGGCCCCCGCCCATCAACCATCCATCCGAAATGGACGCCCGTAAAGAAGAGGTTGAGGGAGGCATCCCTATACCCGTGCTTCCAGTAGCCGGGAGATAAGAACCTCTCCCATTGACCTCCTAGGAGGTCCCCCACAATGGCTTATGTGTTTGGAACACCTTCAAAAGGGTCTCCAAGATGTCCAGTACTAGATTATAGGGGAGCCCTGAAGAAGAGCAGCGGGGTGTCCCTTCACAGATACGGTGAGGCAAATGAACTCCCAGCAAATTATCGTATCCCAACCATGACGGAATGGAGGTAATTCCACCGCAATCAATGATCCCATCCACAGATATGGTGATTCCCACCATACCAGGAAAGCACAAATAATAGAGGCATATGATATAACCTTGAAGGAGATCCTAGATTTAGAGGCTATGGAGGACACCCCCTCATCTAATTAGGACGAGCAAGATTATCAGGACCTAAATGCTCTCACAACGACGCTTTGGTCATCACAACATTATTGGCCAACTATGAAGTAGGGTGCATTTTCATTGATTCGGGGAGCTCAGCAGACATATTATTTGGGGAAGCCTATGACCAGATGCGGTTGGTCGACGTCCCTTTAGAAACTGTGAACACTTCTCTGTACGGCTTCGCAGGAGAAGTAGTACACCCACAAGGCATGATCTCACTACCCTCAATGCTTTCGAGCTGTAATTTCCACATACCATATAAAGATCAGGTTTGCAGGAAAAAAGGAAGATAATATCAGCTCTCTCAACTCTCACTCAAATCCATTCTCAAGAAAACAACAGGTGTAAATGGTGATCCAAACTTTTTTTTTAATGACAACAATCTTAGTCAGGTAGATATCTTCTTCAATGCAAGAAGATGATACTTTCCACCTTCAGAAAACGAGAAGATCAATTTTGCTTTGGTTGAGTGGCAAAACGATTCAGCAACTTATGCAAACTAGCATACCTCTTTGCGAAGGCCACCAAGAACCATGTGTTAATGTAAGCCGCTGATTTTGCGTCTGTGCACGTGCTGAGGTGCTTGAGGCTTTAATTGCTCTATTTCTAGTTGTCTTGCATTCATGCTTGTTAACAATGATAATATGAAGATGTAGTTAGAACATAATGCATTAAGCATCCATCTCTCCGAGTTCAGTTGTGTTTTTTTCCGAAAACCAGTACATAAGTCCCATATAGTTAAAAAATGAGGCAATGAAACACAACTGAACTTCTCTCATTATTGAATTAGAACAAAATCATCGTACTCTCATGCATGGACTAATGAGTTCATTTACATGTAATAATCATTAAATAAACATGTAAAGCAAACACTTAGTAGAACATCTGCATATATTCTTTATCATAGATTTAAAATAGAGGTGATATCCATGCCCAATATGCTTATGGCCAGTCTGAAATTATCTTGTGTGGTTTGCAGGAAAAAATCAAGACAATGTCAGTTCTCTCAGCTCTCACTCAAATCATTCCTCAAGAAAACAGAGGCTGTAAGTTGTGATATCCAAACATTTTTCTGCACAACAAAATTTGTCAATACAAGACCATGATTCTTCTCAACCTTCAGAAAATCCATGTGAAAAGCAATGTTCCTTTGGTTAAGTGTGAATGAACTTTTGTCATTATTGACTTAGAACATGATCATGGATTTACCCTTACGCATGGATTAGAGGTGTCAACATGGGTTGAGACTCATGGGTTCAACCCAACCCAACTAGTTTTTGGTTGGGTTGGGTTGGTTAAATTTTATAATGGGTTGATATGGGTTGGAATTAAATAAAATTATATTTTATATGGGTTGAATATATGTTAAATATGGATTGGATATGTGTTGAATATGGGTTCAACCCATAAACTAAACTAAAAAAAACCATAAGAACCCACTATTTCTCTTTTTTATATACACACACTCTCACACACACAAACTCTTCTTTTCATATACACACAAACTCTTCTTTTCATATACACACACTCTCTCACATATCTTTCACACACATTCCTCTCTCTTTCTCTCTCTCTCTCTCTCACACACACACACACAAATACGTTACTCTCTCATACACACACTCTTACATCTCTCCCACCACCCTCTTCTCCCCACACCCACATACTCACACACTATATTTTTAATTGTTTATAATGCTATTCTTATTATTTTTAATTGTTTAGTGAGTTTACATTTTTATGTGATTCTTTTATTTCATATTACAGCTTATGATTCTGAAGATGATGAAGATGAAAATTATCTCTCAACAAATATAGAGAATTTAGTTGCACGACTTAGTGTTCATTCAAGATGAGCATTTAAAAATGTTATGAATTATTTTGATAAAATGTAGTATTTTGTTAGACAGAATCTTAATGTACATGGTCATTAGACAAAATGACGTATAATACAAGTTTTGTTGTATTACATTGTAAGTAGTAATTATCTTTTTCAATAGTTCAAGTATTATCCTTTGTTCTTTTCGTTGTGTGAAATTTTAAATTTAAATTAATAAAATGGTTTATACGAACCCGACCCGACCCATTTGCAACCCAACCTATTTTGGACCCAACCCATTCTGGACTCGACCCATTTGGACCCAACCCAAACCCGACCCAACCCGCCCATTTGCCACCCCTAGCATGGATTAATGAATGTATGCTATTTTTCATTGTTTATAGTCATTATACGCTGACGGATGTTATTTGCTTAATGCTAAAAGTTTAAGCCTAGGGATGTTCTTGCTAATTATAAAACTTTAAGGCAAAGTTACATTTTGGTGTAACTTTAGGTCGTTAGCATTTTTAGTCTTGTAACTTACTTCATTTACATATTTGGTCCTTTTTTTAACGAATTTAGTCCTGAGCATCTCACATTTGGTCCTTTTTTGACAATTTTGGTCTCATTCATACTATAATAAATCTCATTTTTTGTCCTGTAACTATGAGTCGTTAGAACCAAAATTATTAATACATGATTAAATTTATCAAAAAAAGGACCAAATGTGTAAATAAAGTAAGTTACAGAACTAAAAGTACTAATGACCTAAAATTATAGGACCAAAAGTGTAATTTTACCTTTAAGGCTATTCGTAACTTATTTTGCATTGATTACATTGATTACAAGCTTTTGATATATGGGCAACATGAAACTAATATCATATGTTTTTTATGGGAATTTATTGTAACTCGTGTCTACTACCAGACCATCATAGGTCATGCATTCTTTCTTGTATATCAACAATCAAGAATAAATTTTGTATATATCATCTACTGTATATTGAAGTTGATCCGGCTTCAAGCAGCTTATACTTTAACCATGTCAATCGATTTTCTCTATAAATATATTGCATTTTGCATATGTAACTTAAAGGATTATTTGATGACGAGAAAGTGGTTTGAACATTATTTACTTGTTATTTCTTGTCTATGGAGAAATTAATGAACATTCTCTTCACGGATGCAGGAGACTCGTTAAGAAGTCGGGAAAGAAGGAACACCACTTGTACTGTAACAGAGTTTTAATTGGTTCAGGACGAAAAGCAGTAAATCTGTTTGGAAAAGTATTTTGTTTTTCATTACTCTTTAGATTCTCTCTGAAACTCACGTTATAGACTAATATGTTACGATATAATTATAAAGTCGAGTAGTGATTTGACAGGTTGTTTTGCTAACTTTGTTTGTTGCATACGTACTATTATGCTGCAGCAATCATTTTGTAAATGGTAGATTGTATTACACGGCTGACTTCTCTACTATTTTTTTAAATTACAAGAACAAATTTCTAAAGAGAATTAGAAAGCAAATATTAATGGATTCGAGTCTTATGAATATAGATATATAATTTATTTTTTATTATAGATTTTTTTATTTATTTTAAATAGATTTATTAATTTAAAAATATCAACGTATTGAGTTAGCATTTGAGTTTGAATATTACCAATGATTTAATAATGGAGAATTAAACTTGAAAAGTCATTCAAATTTCAAAATTCAAGGGTTAAAAGAGTAAAATCGCAGAGGACAGATGGATTTTGGATCAACTAATGAGAACTTTTTCAACTACCAAACTAAAATTAATAATAAATGGATAAGAACTCTTTCGTAATGACGTGTTGAATTAGGTGATCGGACAGTACCCTTAATTTGATTTCTGTACTTTTCGTATGAATATGTACAATCATTTTTTATTTTTTTTAAATGTACAAATCATTGTCTACTGTAATAATAGGTGATGTTGATCATATTATAATTATGGTATTAGTCTTTATTAGATATTGATATCAATAGAATGATTGTAATTGTAATTTATTTATTTCAATTAATAAAAATTTCATCACTCTTGCCTAAAAAAAATGTACAATCTTTTTTTTATTGTTTCATGATAGGGAATTAACCTTAAAAATCAAAGGAATTTTTGGCACAATTTTTTACAAAAAAGAGCTTATAATTAAGCACCAAACTTATTTTGAGATTTTAAATGAAATTATTTAATTAATTTCGCTAATATGAATTATAAAATTATTGTTACCAGCATCTTATAAGCTCTATGCTTTTATTTTATCCTAACACTTTAAGAAATTATATTTAAAATGAGATCTAATATGATATAAATTTTAAAACCATCGTGTAAGACATATAAACTTATAAATGTTTTTAATAAATTTAACCAAACACCCTCTAAATGTCTATCATTTTTTTGGGTTAATTATATCTAAAACCCTTTAAAAAATATAAAATTATATTTTCGCCTCAAAAAAATTTAAAATTATAATTACACCTACTTTGAAAATTCTCCATTACACCCGACCCCCTTTCGTTAAGGTTTGGATTGAAAAATATTAACGTGAGCAAAAAAATATTGAAGAAATTTTTAATCTTGTCCCTCATATAACATTCTTATGTATATTTTTATAGTTATAAATTAAAGGAATAAATATATATATATATATATATATAATATATATGTAGAGTGGGGTTAATATTATTATATTTTTTTTAATAAGTACAAAATTATTTCATGAGAATGTTAAATGAGGGGTAAAATTAAAAATTATGTAACTTTTTATTAACGTTAATTTTGTTCGTCAAAATCCTGACAAAAGGGGTCGGAGGTGAACAATGTACTTTCAGATGGAGTACAAGAGTAATTTCAGAACTTTTTAAGAAAAAATATAATTTTATATTTTTAGAAGAAATCTAAGTATAATTAATATTTTTTATATATATAATTCACCAATTTACACATTACATGACTTAATTTATTTTGTATACTCCTAGATAAAATTTACTGAAAAATAATTTTAGAAAATATTTCTACCAACAAGGAACAATTCATGACTGTCACTTTTCTTTTTTTAATCTTACAAGAGAGCTGCAAAAAATCTTACTCAAATCAGGTTTAAAATCGAATTAAATTAATTATATAATAAATAAATTAATTAATTTTTTTAAATTATATATCAATTACACATAAATATTTTTTTTATTATATAATCAATTCAGGTCTGGCCTATTAATCTCAATCATCAGATGCGTTAACCAAAATAAAAAAATGGCACTAACAAAAGCAGCAAATTGGTTGGTTTGCAATTGAAGCCCCACTTCAACTAACATCTTATATCATACCAAATGAGAAAATTGGGTTAAATGCAAGTTATCCTCTATGATATGTGAAATGAGTAAATATTTTTTTGTGAAAAAAATTAGTAAATTATTCTTTTTGTATTTCGAAAAAAGGAACAAATTACTCCCCTATCAATGGTTTAGGTAAGGAGGTAATTTGGTTTAATTTTCAAAATACAGGGGATAATTTACTATTTTATTTTTCACATGAGAGTTTTTACTTATTTCTCATATCACAAGACAATAAATTGTATTATTTTTCCTGATAAAATGGGGTGGGGGGGAGGGGGGCAATATTTTAAAATTATTGCAAGATTTTTGGATAAATTAAAATTTGCTTTCTTGAATTATGTATAATTAGTAATTTGTACACACCCTATGTATGTGTAATTAATTTAAAATTTAAATAATATAATTGTTATTTTAATATATATATATATATATATATAGTTAAATGAATAAAGAAACAATAAAATAATAAAAATTATAGGAAGTTGAGAAAGTAATGGGGGAAGAGAAAGAGAGAGAGTCGGAAGTTGAGGAAAGAAAAAAAACTGTAAATAATTTAAAAAATAAAAAAAAATAACAAGCCAGAAAAATTAAGCACCAATTAGGTGCTCTTCAATTATAATAAAGTATAGATAATAATACTGTAATTAAATAATTTTTTATACCATTTGGCGCTGGAACTATACTATATGACACTTACTATGTCCCATATAACTACACGAATAGTCTCATTATGTTTTTCTATTAATAACTATTAGCAGTTGTCGCACACGGTGCCCCCAAGCCAAAAAATATTCTTATCTTATTTAGTATATATGAGATACTGAATTATTTTACGATAAAAATTTTGACTATCAATTTTTGTGTACTTAAATGTAGAAATTTCTTACTGTGACTACTAACTAATCATAAACAACTTTGGATATGCATTGGTCGTGATCTGTAAGTATTTTCTGAACAATTTTAAATTCTCAGTATTTTCCTTTATTTGTGCTGCCAATAGAAATTGATGTCATCCGACCTTTTTAGGAAAAATTACAATTTTTATTCTGGAACACAGACCGTGGTAATTTTCATCCGGTTTAAAATCCAATTAGGGTACCAAACTTTGCAATCTTTATAAAATATAGCATATTAAGGACAAAATTCATCGAATATACCTCATGCGATCCCTAGACATTGGGAATCCAACCCCGTTTAGTAATTAAGATGCACATGTCATATTCTGGCCAAATTTATAATTTTCAGCGAATTTCGTTCTTAATGAACAATTTTTTTTTTCAAATGGCAGTGGTTAATCGCCAAACTGAATTCTAACAGAACTATATGCAACTGCCATCCTTAAACTTATATGATAAAAATTACAATTTTTTTCAACTTTTATAATTAAAAAATAGGATAAACTACAACTGACTCTCCTAAAATTTATTATAATTACAAATATTTTTTTTTGTTCGAATAATTACAAATACCCCCTGTAATTAATAGTCATCTAGCAAATACTCTCTCATGACAACCTATTGTAGGAGAATAATTATTAAATAATCGTTAATTTTAAAAAATATTTATAATTTTTTAAATAATAAAAAATATTTATAATTATGACAAAATTCAACGTAACTCTATCGTAAGTTAACCTAAAAAATAATTTGATTAAATAAGTGAAGGCGCAAAGAAAGTAGAAGGATAAAGAATTAAGAAATGAGTTTTGGTAGTACTACAAAATCAGTTGGCGTGAAGGAATTTCCAACCAAAACAACACATTCCTTTCTATATGTATATATATATCACATCCATATGCCCCTAATCTTCACACTCTAACTCACTGTTCAACACACACTCAATCATATATGGCCTCCACAGAGACTCCTGCAGCAGCACCCGAGGCCGAGAAGGTGGTGGAAGCACCACCAACGTCGACGGAGGTGGAAAAGGAAGCGGATGCACCACCACCACCACCGGAGGTGAAAGCCTCCGCCGATGCACCACCGGGTGATTACTTCGCGGTGGCGGAGGTGGTGTTGAGATTCTTGCTGTTTGCCTCCGCCGTGGGTGCTGTTGTGGTCACGGTGACTAGCAAGCAAACCAAACATGTCCCAGTGCAGTTTCCTCCCTTCCAGGCTTCTGTGCCTGCCAAATTCGATCACTCCCCAGCTTTCATGTAAGTTTCTGCGTATGCACCACACACACTGTCATGTGATTTTTAAGCCGGACGTTGTCTCTGTGTATATATAATAAATAATATTTTATGTGTAAAAATATTATAAATAAAATATAATATATTAATTGTGCAATTAAATTGATACAAAATCTGAGAAGTTGAATAAGTTAATTATCTTATTAGTTGAGGTGTATTTTTCAAATCACAATAAGTTGATGCAACAGTGTCAAAATCGTCAATTTGTATATGTTACACCCATTTTCTTTATAACAGTATATATTCTTTTTGTCTTTTTTACGTGTTTGCGTGCATGCCCAAATAATTTTAATTATTATTTATTATTAGTATATAGTATTTTAAATGAGGGTAATTGATCAAATCATATAAGTAATATAATTTTTATCATAATTAATTTATGTTATAATTAAAAGTAAAAAATCGTAGCAAATATTGATGATCCACGACAGCACAAGAATCTTACAGCGGACTATAACTAAAAATTATAGCAAATACTATGGCTACAACTAAAACTCATTGTCAGTATTGACCAAACTATAGTAAAAAAAAAATTAAGTTTCTACAATAATTTTGTTGATCATGATCGATAATATTGATTATTCGTAATGATTTTTTAAAAGGATAATAAGACTTTATTTTCCCTGTGATTTGGTGTAATTATGCGCAGACCTCCTGTAATTTTAAAAATTACATCTAAAATTGCATTCATCTAACAAACAAATAAGTTCCTCCATTTAGAGATTCATTTATAATATTGATCATAATATATTTGTTTTGCGGTGAGTCCGATTTCTTGGAAAAATAATAATGTTTAAGTTTGTGTAAAATTGTTAAGATGTAATTAGCTTTGCTTTAGCTTGAGTTAATGATTCATATTAATAAGAGATAAAATAATTAACAAAGTAAGAAATTAAATAAAACTATTAATTAGAAAGAATAATAATTAATGTTTGAAATTCTTGAACACAAAATAATAGTTCTATTTTTATTCGAAAATTAATGCTTTCTTTGTTAGGAGGAAATAGGTACGTAATTTGCATTAGATTTTTTTGTTAATTTTCAATTTAATTAGGTTCATACATAAGATTATTGAAAGTGAGACTTTTCATAAGTTACCGGACCATTTTCAAGAATTTCGTAAACAATAAAATTGAAAGTCTCTATTGGGTTTAAATTGTGGAATGATAAATAATTATATATAGGATAAATTACTTCTTCCCTGAAGTTTGGCATAATTATGAATACTCATTATTTGAAAAATTATCAATACCCTCCTAATTTTAACGGTTGTCTAACAATTAGCCCAATCCGTTAGGTTTTCATATATTTTTTGTGTTGAACTGACCAGAATACCCTTGTGGATTAAAAATTATAATTTTCATATATTTTTATGTAAAAAAATATTTTTTTATGGATTAAGTAAATAATTTTTTTATAATTTTAAAAAAAATTCATCCACTCCGTTTTATTTTTTATAAGTTTTTTTTTTTTTATACAGTAAGGGCAAAGTTGACAATTTCATACATCTCTCCAAGGATAACATAATTTCATCAAACCTCGAGGGGTATTTGTAATTTTTCAAACAAGGATGGGGTATTCATAATTATGACAAATCTCGGGAGAGATCGTTGTAATTTACCCTTATGACAAATCAATTCGTACAAAACAAAAATAATCAACCTATTAAGTTACAAAACTAAACTTCCATTTTCTTCATATTCTTGTCTACATATTATCTTGAGTTCCTGTGCCAGAAAGCTAAGTTTATAGTGGGAGATATATATATATATATATATATATATATATATATATACATTAAATTAAATAGGAGAAAATTAGCACTTGATTTAGTGAATTAATAATAATCAAAATCAAAAAAGCTACTTTAACTAATACCTAACTATGATTTAATCATTTACCAAACAGACTATGATTAATTATATATACTTTTCAAATATGCATGCCTAGCCAAATTAACAACAGTAGGATAAATTTAGATTTACGTCCCTGAAGTTAAGTTTAAATGCACAAATATTCCATACCTTTTATAAAACTACAAAATACCCCATATTCAGTGTTAAAGTTTACACAAATACTCATTTGGTGCATTACATCAAACGATATGGGGTGTTTGTGCACTTGAACATAACCTTCACAAGAAGAAATTTAACATTTAATCATGATTGATTATCATAATTAAAAATAAATATTTGTAATATATAGTCATTGATCGTGGTCAAGCAACGATTATTTGTCTTAATTTTTGTGAGTGTAGCTAAAGCATTTCATTGCTGAAAAAACCATGACAAGAGCATTTGCTATGGCTATTACCCATGGCAAAAATAGTTTTCATGGTCGATAATCTAAGTTTTGGCATTAATTTTTATTTAACTATGATTAGTAACAATAATTATAACGATTTTAATTCACAGAGAATAAAATCATAGCCAATAGTATTTTTTTTTTCTGGTGCTTAATGGATGCATGTTAATGTAATTTAACCTTAAAAAACATGTAATCATATATAATTGAATAAGTACTTCTGCATTTATTGGGAAAAAAAAAACATTGATTGTTAATTAGATTGATGTTGTTTTAGTTTAGAAAAATTTTTATTTAATTTTTTTTTTCTGAATAATCTGCAGAATTAATAAGTAATTAAAATAATTGATATATTTTGGGATGCAGATACTTAGTGGCAGCAGTGTCAGTTGCAGGGTTGTATAGCATAATCACCACCTCCTTATCATTCTATGCTCTGCTCAATCCTGGATGCTGTCCACAACTGTTGTCCCATTTTCTCATATTTGATGTGGTAATTATCCTCTTACTTGCACAATCTAAATTATTCTTATATATATATATATTGCAATATTATTTTTTTAAATTTTTTATAGAGTATTAATAAAAATATCATAATATATTATTGAATTAAAATATTTTTTAGGATAAAAATACATCGTAATAATAATTATGTTTAAAAAATATTAGCTTGGTATCATTATTTTACTAAAGTCATACAATATGATTGTTGTCAATTTTTGTACACGATATTAATAATAATGCAATATTGTGTTGTTAATTTTTTTGTACGTAATATTAATAAGAATATTAAATTTTTTTTTTTTAATTTTGGGTCAAATCTGCTTCTTTGTAGGCTGTTGTCCGTGGATTCCATTTTTTTATCAAATAAATTGGAGAACCGCTCTTCCAGGAAGCGGATCTTTTGTTGCAGGTTTAATAAGAAAAATATTTTTCTCAAATTTGCGATTTTGCCCATTTTTATAACAATTTTAAAAATATCCTCTTTTTATAAATTTTTTTTTTGCATTATTTAAATAATTTTTCCATTATATGAATGGTAAATTATAACTATATTTTCTAAGATTTGGAATAATCATAAATATTTTCTCATTATTTGAGAAATTATAAATACTCCCCTGATTTTAATGTTCGACGAGCAAAGATCCTATGTCGTTATCCTCCTTTAGATTTTCATCCAATTTTTGCGATGAACTGACCAACATAATTAATTTTTTTGAATTATGAATTATAATTTTATACTTTTTTAGAATTTTTGAAAATATTTATATAGACTAATATATATGCCCTATGTATTATTCATTTTAAAAATAATTACATTTACACCCCTGACCTATAGTCTATTTACATAAATAACTCCTGCCTTTTGGATAATACATACACCCTAAAAAGGTCGACGTCATTTACACAAATCATCTCTATTTTTAAAATTATACTTACACCTCCAGACAACATCACCATCATTATTACAAACTCACCCTTGCTTTTGGTTGTCATTGGTGTTTTTTTAATTATATAAAAGGTAGGCGTGGTTTTGTATGATTAAACAAATCATAGGGCATTGGATGTAAATATAATTATTTATTTTATCCACTCTCAAAAAAAATTATATTTTTTAAATTTTAATTTATTTTTTTAAAAAACAATAAGGGTAAAATATTAATGCTACCCCACCCTCGAGGGGTTATTTTTTATCTGAAAAAGTATTTTATTTTCACAAATAATAAAAAATATTCATAATGATGTCAAATCTGCACAAAAAATAATTATAATTTACCCTTTTACTAATAACATCACCGAGGTGTAATTAAGCAATTCGTGCATCATATTTTACGTTTCAGGGTCCACTCTGATCATTTTTGACAAGACAATTTCTATTTGGATAATTACACTAACACCTCTACACTTTCATTAAATTATAATAAGTCCCTTGGTTTAAAAATTTTACATTATAACCCATATATCCAAGTATCACATAGTAGATATCTTCCTGTCCTGAAGGCTGAATGATCTTGTAAATCCTTAATTGGAACCTGACTCTAGGGATGATCTTCTCAATTTGAGGTCCAAACTTCAAGGGTATTTATGTAATTTATCCCCTATTTATTTTTCAACTACCGCTGGGTATTGTGGGTGGTGCAACCTCGATAATTTAATTATATTACAAAAAATCCCCTTAATTTTAAATTATTACATCATCACCCATGTATTCATCTATTGCAAATAGGGGGTAAATTGCAAATACAGGAGAGTAAATGGATGTATTTTTAAAAAATACAGGAGGGTAAATTGTTGATGTATTTTAATATAAAGAGGTAATTTGCATATTACAAAATTATAGGGGTTTAAATTACATTTTTCCCATGTGAAATATGACTATAGGGATGTCATGTCACCGCAATTGTCCGAATTGGCCAGGGTTTTTCTCTAAGTAGTCCAAACTTCAGGGGTATTTATGCAATTATCCATTTTTATTTTTTTTCAGCTACTGCTAGGAATTGTGGCTGCAGCAACTGGTGCTGCAGGTGCAGTTGCATACATAGGTTTGAGGGGCAACTCCCATCTCGGCTGGAGAAAGGCGTGCAACGTCTACGACGAATTCTGCAAGCACGTCGGATCCTCCGTTTTCATCTCGTTGTTCGCTTCCATTGTGTTGGCATTGTTGATTTTACTCTCGGTTTACTCCCTATCTAAAAAAATACCAAAGTAGCTTGATCAGTCACGAGCAACGAGCATGATCGATGTGCGAATGAATTTCTAGAATTACCCCTGTTGAATGATCAGTAGTGTTTGTGGTGTTGTGGATAGCTGGAATTGGCATTCTTGTGTGTATTTGTAGACATGGTCTTGTGCAGTTGATAGAACTTCTGATTTGATTGTACATATGTTTGATGTATCATGTGCTTGATGAAAAGTTATAATGAAAATGTGTAGCTCTAAGTTTGATCACATTGTAGTATCTGCTTGGAAAATTTGAATTTTATGATTAAAATCTTGGTTATTACAATTAGGGGATAGTTACACTCATTTCTCCTGGGATTTGGCGTAATTATATGTTGATCTTTTGTGGTTTGAAAAATTATATCTAGCATCCATGATATTTGCTTCCGTCTAACAAATAAGTCCCTCCATTAATCAAAATTTATCAAATTTGCTGATGTTAACAAAAAAAATTAATTAAAATTGATATTTACCATTTATTGACTTATTATTGACTTATTGCAAGTCAAATAATTTTTTCTGACTAAACTATTCTTAGAACGGTGAAGATATACCTCCTAGTATGCATTAATGCGTGAAAACGTATGAGGGTGATTTGGTTATAAAAATATATATTTGACCTACAATAAATCAATATAAGTCAATTGAAGGTAAATATATTATGTAATTAGATGGAAACATAATGGAGGCTCACGGGTTGGCTCATTATTTGTAATTTTTTAAATAATAAAAAAATTTATAATTATGCCAAATTTCATGGGATGTGATTGTAATTTACACAAAATATAAGATTTGCATGATTTCAAAAAAAATTCAGTACGTGCGTTGTTTACAATCAATTTTCTCTTTTGGAATAGGATAGTTTCGAGCGAAAAGTGTCTGCAAAGTATTATAAAATTACAGTTTTATCCTCGAATATAATGTTCGAGCCAACTTTCATATGAAAATTGACTCATTATGTGCAGATTGATGTATGACGTAATCTTTACACACGTGGCATGTATATATTAAATAAAATATACGATGCAACACAATTTGAAACATAAAATTTCCAATCAGAAAATTCTCACACAAATTTGAAATATAACTATTAGAAGATATGAATCATCAAAACCACAGTCATCAACCAGATCACAAAACAGTCAACCCCAGCTACATATTTCATTTGATCAATATTTGTTTTGTTTCTCTTGAAGAAAATTCCAATCTCCCAAACCAAATAAACAAAAAAAAAAATCTTACACTAAATACAGTTTACTCGGACGAAGGCAAACGATGGATGAGTGCGATGCTTAAAGCTGCTTATAATTCACTTCAGGGGCGCCTGCAAACGAGGAAAACTCGTCGTCTAGGTGGATAGTAGCCCTGCGTTGGCGGGGGAGTGTTGAAAATCATCAGCAGTGCTAGAGCAAGAACGATCACGAAACAGATGGTCATCAAGTCGAGGCCGCCACCGTCGTCCGACGAGCAACAACAAGCCATCACTATGAGCAGATCCCCTGTGATGAGTTTTATTTTGGAACTGCTGATGAATTTGGACAGATAAAGAGATGGGGTTAAAGTTTTTGAGGTTGTTGGGAGATTATTTCATGTAACTGTTGTTTTCTTTCAACCTCCTTGTCTGCGTAAAACAGCAGTTTGTATGATTTATTGCAGTCTTGTACGTACTTGTTTCACTTAATATATACATGTTGTGTGTATAAAAACTTTTTTAAATATGAAGTTGTAATAAATTCAGTTATCTTATGTAAGTTGTATATAAGAAGTACAACACAAATCTGCATTAATAGAAGGTTTGAATTGATAAAAAGGTTAATGACACTTAGACCCTCTCTGACAATGCAAAATTATATTTTTTCTCAAAAAAGTTTTAAAATTACACTTACACTCCCTCCGAAAATTCTCATTTACACCTGACCCACTTCTGTTAACGTTTGGATTAAAAATGCTAATGCTCTAAAAAAAAAGTTACATATATTTTATCATATTGTGCTCGTTTAACATTCTCATATATATATTTTTGTATGTATAATAAGGGGATAAATGTAATATATATATATATATATATATATATGAGTGAAGTTAAAATCATTACATTTTTCCTTATAAGTAAAATCCTATTATATGAGAACATTGGATAAAATTAAAAATTTATATAATTTTTTACTAACATAAGCATTTTTTGTCTAAACCCTACAAATGGAAGTCAAGTGTAAATAGTGAATTTTTGAAAGAAAGTGTAAGTATAAGTTTGAAACTTCTTTCGGGAAAAGTGTAATTCTCATTTTTAAAGGGGGTTTAATTATAATTAACCCTTGATAAAAATATACAATGGATTTAAGTTGTTTAGAGGGTAATTGAGGAACCAGCACTGATCATCCTTAATATATATATATATAGAGGACAGACTGTGGATGGAGTTAGGTATTAATATTGAAGTTTATATATTATTTTAACAAACATGCATTAGTTTGCATATAATTTTCTAAAATTTTTGTTTAATGTAGGTGGGGGATGGTTGGTGTTCACCTAACAATTATTTATTGATCAATAATGGATTTATTTAGCTATTTTTATCAAGAATACAATTTTATTAATGTGTGTTTAGTTGCATCCATGATTAGAGACAAGATTAATAACATTTCCTATGCCAAATGCACATTTGTTGTGCTTTAAATTCAAAAGAGATTGGATCCATCCAATAATTACACCTATTTAAAAATCATTACATGTACAAAAATAATAATAATAAGAGATAATTAAGCCGCCCTCCAATGAGGTGTGTATATTACAAGTAGACCCCTGCGGTTTGATAAATTTTCATATGACACCCTTAACGTTTGTTTCCGTCTAATAAATAAAATTTGACAATATTAGCAAAAAAAAATTGAATAAAAATCCATATTTTTCTATATTGACTTATTACTGATTAATTACAGGTCAAACAAATTTTTTGTTGAACAAACTACCGTTATACATTTTCACCACCAATGGTTGTTCAAGTGCTTGATATACTCGGCGGTTAAACACGAAACCTCGAACGTAATGTAGGATTTAGGTTTGTCAATACTACTACCCTAGGGTAAATTACATCAACACCACCTGAAGTTTAGTCAAATTTACACCACACCTATTGTCTTGTACAAAGTTACAGGTACACCCCTGAGGGTGTTAGTGTAATGTTTTGTTTGTTTGTTGAAATGAGGAGTGTCGTTATAATCACAACAAGGAGATGGAGTAATTTTTATAAAAGGCACAGGATGTTGGTGTATTTTGAACCTAAAGCAGTCAAATGTAATTAAAGTAGACAGTGAAGATTCATAGGCACCAAATGCACCAAGGTGAAGAGAGAAAAATTCTCTCAACCAATGCATCACAGTGCAACAATAAATAGTGTAGCCATGAACAGTCTTATGGTGACAAAACCAAGAATCAGAAATAAACACGTATAAGAAGCCTGTCTGGATACAAAAAAATATGTTCCTATCTGAATGCAATATGACTTACATATGGACAACACCAACCCAACATTTCCTACTGTAATATCTAAGATCTAATCTATAGTTTTGCAATGGAAGGTAGAAAACTTTTATCATTTACAAAACCATCCCAAAGAAATAGTAAAGATAAGGAAGCAGTAACACCGCAGAAAGAACGTTGCCACTAAAGTAACGCAATATTTTCCAGGCTCGACTATGAGCAAATTTCAGTCTTCTCAAGGGAGGGATAATGTTATCTTACATGTTATCTTGCTGGTTGTTCAAGACTTAGCGGTTATCTTTCCGATTATCCTTCTTTGATGGCTTCAAGTTTCTCCTTGAAGCGCCGACACCAGCAGGGTCTGCCAACGGGCCTGACCAGGTTTGGATGGGTTCTTTAGAGTATGAGAAGTTCATGGAACTGAACGGGATGTCAGGAGGATCAAATACTGGATCAACGTAACGTGGAGATCCGGAAGGATGAATGAGTCCCCCGTCTTCGTGAGGAGGAGGAAATTTCTCGCTTTTGCTCTTTGCATTTGCATGGGTGATTAGTCGCTGCCTCTGTTTCAGGGGGGGTACAAATTAGTATTATACAGTCTGTCCATCCATAACAGAAGTACATCATTGGACAAAAGGACGGTAACATTTTTATAAAGGCTCTAGGCAGAGATTGTGTAAATATGTACCTAAACTAATCAAGGATAAAGTAAAATAGAATTATATTTAGTATATAGTCGTTTAGTTTCAAGGTCACAATACGAACAACCAACAAATAAAGATGCTTTTGACTGCTGAATTTTAGATAACATACATCAAGATTGGCCCGTAGCTCCGCATTGGCTTCAAGGGCAGGGATTCCTCGGATCGCACGATGGCGTGTCCGTGTTTTCTTGACACCATCACCACGTGTTTTACTTGTAGCTCGTAACCTGCAATTGTGCGACTCATATCAGGTATTCCAGGGACGTGTGTGCTGCAACTGGATTGCCGTCTCATTTCCGAAAATTGTGTTTAGAAAATTTTTCCAAAACTCATGTTTGTTCATCATGTCAAAAATTCCTGTAGAATCCAAATTCCCCCCACCGTAAATCCTAACCATATAGTTTCACTTCTTCTACAGTTTCAATTTTCAGGGATCCATCCATTCATGTTTAACTGTTTCATTTTTCTCCGACTGACAAAAACTGAAAGAAACAAATATTTATGCATAATTTGCTTATAACATAACGGGCCATCATACCATTACCTCAACCTGGTGAGAAATCAGGAGTACAGGTAAAAACAAGCTCACGAAAAATCCATACCTTCTTGCTTCTTCATCCCGACGCTTAGCATCCATCTCCTTACTAGGTGGATACTTCGGAAGGCTGGAAGGATCACATGCATACGGTTTGGTGGTGAAGAACTGTAAGAGAACAAACCCATATATTTGAAGTTGATAATCAGTTACAATCATAAACAAACACAACTACTCAGAGCCCACTGCATAGCAAAATGTAAACACGGACTTAGTGCATAACAGGAACAGGAATGTAGGAGAGAGGTTTCCAACGTTAGAAGCACATATACACACACACACACACACACACACACATACTTCGCTTCTTAATGCAGCTGTAGCAGTTCGCCTATCAGCAGGGTCAATTGCGAGTAGAGTCTCTATTAAAGGCAGTGACGATGGTGGGAAATCCTTGAATGTCTCTGCTATACATCTTTTGTATGCTTGCTGGGGCTTGAATATAGTTGCATGAGGAAGCTTCAACTTTTTCCAATATTCTTCGGATGGAGAACCACATAGCTTAAAGATCCGGTGCAGCTGTTCCACCTGAGCACAACAAATAGTGTTTTACCAATTACATTTATGATACAAATCAGGTCGTTATGCAAATGTGTTACGGGCGGTAGCTCTGAACATTCAGTCCTAAGCAGCCTGCAAATTTACCCAACAAAAGAGACTAACAAAGTTGCAGAATAAGAGTAGAACTCATGGTCAATACTGATCATGACAATTCTTTATACATTTTCAATGTGTTGTAATAGGTAAATAGAGCATTCCTATTCATTCATAAGCCATGTAAAAACTACTTAATCGAAAAAGAGCCAATTACGATTAACAGTAACTTCAGCTTCATACAGACCCAGACATCTGAAGATATAGCCAATTATGAAATAATAAATCACCATTTCTCCATTAGGCACACCAAGATGGTCGGGAAGAGCCATATTAGAGAGTACATCACTTACAATAATAGCATGTTATACTGTTACTATAAAGTAAAAGTAGATGGTCATAAAGAGTTTGAGTAGAATAAAATTTACCTCTGTCCGCCCCGTCATGATGGGTTTCCCAGCAAATAGCTCAGCCAAAATGCACCCAGCACTCCACAAGTCCACACCTACACCATACTCAGTGGCACCAAGAAGCAGCTCTGGTGGCCTATACCAAAGAGTAACCACACGACTAGTCATCGGTTGCTTGTTGTTTGGGTCAAAGAAGGATGCCAATCCAAAATCAGCAATCTTAAGAACGCCTTCATCGTCAATTAGGAGATTGGACCCCTTAATATCACGATGCAATACAAAGCGGTTGTGACAATGTTCAAGACCAGACAGTAGCTGATGTACATAGCATTTTACCTACAATATTAATCAAAGCATTAAGCAAGGACAAGTTTACAAATGTTTCAAGAAAAAAATTCAGGGACTAGGCCTAATAGACATATTTATTAAAAAAATAGTAAAATAGAGAAATCATAAGTCACCTGAGGCTCTGTGAACTTTATTCCCGGGCTCGATGCAAGGCCAGCCAAATCATGCTCCATGTAATCAAACACCAGATACAAACTAGATGACATCCTTGATGTCACTAATCCTTGCAATTTCACCACATTCGGATGATCCAAACGGCACAGAATTAAAATCTCCCTAGCCATAAACCTCACACTCTCCGGCTCCAAATTGTCAAATCTAACCTTCTTTAGTGCAACAATCTTTCCTGTTATAGTGTCTCTAGCTTTATACACATTACTATAAGTTCCTTGCCCAACCTAACAGGGGGCAAAAAAACGAAAACCAAATAATAAGCAACTGAAACACAACATCACATCATCCAAACAAACAAAAACAACAATGCCGAAACCAAAACCACTTGCCTTGTCAAGCTTTTCAAATGTATCAGCCCGACGAGGAATCCACCCTCGGATAGCCTCTCCTGCAACTGCCACAAGCCAAGGCGGCCACCCGGCAGCAACTTGCTCACCATGAATATGCTTAGGGGGATTACTCAACCTAGGATTCAGCCTAGACCTCCTCTTCTCGTTTCTTGATCGCCTCACGTCCCCATCCTTTTGTTCCTCCTCCTCATTACTCCCACCATTCTGAACTTCACCATCAACCTCCTCCCTCTTACCCACTGAACCAACAACTATTTTCTCTCTCCTCCCTGACTCCACGGCAAACTCTCTCTCTCCTCCCTGACCTCTGCCATTTCCAACTACGGCATTGCCATTATGCGGCCCAGATGGTGAAATTTCTCTCCCAAAAACACACCCCATCTCTCAACAATTCTACCCCTCATTCCTCACCATATAGCAAAATCTGGCCAGTCATTCACAAACCCAACGATTATGCGAGGCAAGCATACATAGAAGTACTATCACTCAAGAGCAAGCAAATCAAATAACAATAGTTTACTCAAATCCGGACTTTATCAAGAGAATGCAGAAGAAATTAGCTGTACATTGAGCAAATTAACTAAATGGGGTGCAATTAAACACTTAAGAGTACAATTAACAGCGTAAAGCAAGAATCTTGGAAGTATAATGGCAGAAGAACCCTAGCTTTAATGCCCAAGAAAGCAGAAACAGCAATCATTATTTTGTGAAAGCCCACGATTTCTGGTGGTCAAAAAATAAGCTACATGAAATATGAAAAGTGAAGCCCATTGTACAGTATAGATTATCGATTGCTTTGCTACGCTTTTTGTGTTTTCTTGGGAGTTCTTTTCTTTCTTTTCTTTTTTTTTTTTTTTTTTTTTTTTGTGAATTTAAAGGATAAATTACAGTTATCTACTAAATATTTGGTATAATTATTAATACTTTTTCATTATTTAAAAAATGAGAAAAATGCAATTCATTCCCTATAATATTGTAAATGTAAAAATTACCTCATTATGAAAAAAAATTAGCAATTTAATCCTGTGTGTTTTAAAAAATACAGTAATTTACCCCCTTATATTTTTTAAAATGAAATAATTTTGTTCATAGAGGAATAATTTGCTCATTTATAATATCACAAGGGGTAAATTGCATTAAACCCTTTAAAAAAATAAACATTCCCTTTAAATAAAAAATAATTATGTAGCCTCTATACAGTGAGGCAGACGTTACTATTTAACAATTATGAAAATCTCTTAAAATATATATATTCTAAAAATAGAAGAAAAAAAATTGAGGGTGCGTACAATAAATAATCATAGAGAACATTAGCCTATAACAAATTAAAATATATATATAAATATATTATAATTATAATTTATAATTCACAAGAGCATTTTGGTCTGTTCATTATGAAACAGGATAGAAATTTAACGAAGGCTAACGGAATTAGCTCGTTGTTATATGCACATTATAATCAAAGAGGTATTTATAATTTTTTAATCAACGATAAAGTATTATAATTATATTAAAATTTAGAAAAGGTAGTTATAATTTTCCCTAATATTGAAGATTGGAAAAGAAAAAATTACTGGCCCTATGTGAATAGGATTTTACTCAAATTAAGCTAAGGCCCCAAAAGCAAGAAGTTGAAGTTGTTTGTTCGAGCTTATAAAGTTTTTTATAATATCTTATAAAATATTTGAATATTCTTTTTGTGAATTTATAAATTTTTAAAATAAGATGTTTATGATATTAAAACTATTAAACCTATGTAAATTCAATTGATTTCTTCATAAAATATTTTTGAACTTTTAAAAATTTAACATGAAAAAGACTAAAATACCCTAACATTTTTCTTTAGTATTTCACTGTTAGATGTGTTTTTTCCCAAACAAAAATATTCATTCAAATTATGCTAAATTTTAAAAGATTTGATGATTTTTTTTCATTATTATAATATAGGGAGCTTATTTTCTCACACATCTTAATATTTTATAAGCTCTGATTTCTTATTTATTCAAACACTTTAAAATTTTATTTCTAAGATAAAATTCAATATTTTTTTCAATATCTTATAAAATATAGGGTAAAATGCACTTTGTCCCCTGAACTATACTTGATGTAATATTATACCCCTAAACTAACAAATATAACACTTCCCCCTATAATTAAATTTTCGGATATTCTTGCCCTTATATTATATATATAGTTCAAAGAATTTCTTTTTCTAATAATTTCATATTTTAAGGATAATTAAAATTTTCTCTATTAGAAAAAATATTTTTTTAATTATAATGAAGTAATAGAAAATCAGTAAATTAAATAGTTTGAATGTTATTATATTTTACAGACTCAAAGTAATGAATGAGTATATAAAATAAACAAAACAATTTCATAAAAAAAATTTATTAATTTGGTAATATAATTATATTATTAACTATTTATTCTTTTAGATAAAAATGAGTAATTAAATGGTTTTTTGTATATACATATATATATATATATATTTATTTAAAAAAATATGATAAATATTTATATTTATTTAATTTTTTTATAAATATTTAATTATTGGTTAAGTATATATATTTGTCAATTTCTTTTAAAAATCATATATGAATTTTGGTTATATGTATTTGTTGTGTGTCTACTATATATATTAACTTATACTCCACTTGTAATTTAAATCCTTTCCTTATTAAAAAAATAATTTGTGAGATGATTTAATATGAAAAGTACTAATATAATAAATTATGTCAAACCTCAGGGAGGTCGTTGTAATTTACCCTTAAAAAATATAATTGTTCAAATCATGATGGACATTTTTGTCCAACCAAGAGGGTAAGTGTTACATTTTTTAATATGGGGGTGTAAGTGTTACATCAGGGATAGTTCAGTGGGGCAAAACGTATTTTACCCTAAAATATAAGCTTGTGATATATCTATACTAATATATAAGAAAAATATTGTTCTCTGACAAACGATTATTATGACACCCCAATACCAATTTTATCGTTATGTCAATGCCCATAGTTGATTTTCTTCTGTTGCTTTATCTGTTTCTTTCTTTCATTTTTTGTATAGTGCTTTTATGATATTTCTAACATTGCGTGTTTCAAATTTTAAGAAGACAAATTATAGAAATTGTAGTATTTATTGTTGTAATTTTAATGAATTACATGAAATCCATAAATTTGGTTGAGAAAATGAGAAGAAAAGAGAAATATTTGCAGCATCCATTTGGTTTCAGTTTTGAAAAATAAAATTCTGATTTTAAGTTTCAATTTCAGTTTCTAATTTCATTATTTGTTTTAAAAACATGAAATCGAAACTGATTGAAAATAGTTGTTTCATTTTTAGGAAATTTAAAGCTGGATGTGGCTGTTTCAATTTGATTTATGATTGTCATTATGGTTATAATTGCTGCAAAGAATAGGTGAGGATTGGCAATGTGTATATATAGCTTGCTTCCTCATGATTTCAAACACACAGCAACAAAGCAACAGCAAGATTTCTCTCTCTCTCTCGGCTTCTCTTGTTTTTCAAATATTTGGCTCTTAAGTTTCTCTTTAAACGTGCTTTTGAGTGTTTGTTCGAGGTGTTCTTCGGTATAGTGCTAAAACCGAAAGAACTGTAACCGTCTTATCTTGGGAGAAATTACGTAGCACCCGGCGCACTACTGATACGGGACGTATATTTTCTTCAAGGCAAGCAGTGTATTCTGCGATTCGGTTAATTCTTACGATTACCATTGGACTGAGAATTGTTACGATACAATTCTCGTTGTAAGTTTACTATTTAATTTACTCGTCGTAATTGCGTTTCTAACTGTTATCTTTTATTTATTCCAATGTGGCTTTAATTGCTTTTGATTCCAAATTCGATTGTTATATTTCAAAACGTTGTTTCATTACTTGTTTCATTACTTGAAACTGAAATAATTTTTCCAACAATCTTGAAGAAAATATACAGGTTTTGAAAAATCGGATTTTTGTTGGAACGTTTAAAACAGTTTGTAAACGTTGTTTTTGAAAACTCGTTTTTCTTGAACGCGACTTTCAATTTCCTAAGATATTAAAAATGGCCGAGCCAATTTCTGTTGCAATTCCGATCGCACCAAAAGTCGACTTAACCGGTTTACCGATAAGTTTTCGGGCCAATTTTTCAAACGTTGGCAATAACGAATGAAGATTTGGTTAACGATGAAAGGACTTTTAACAGTGATTCAGGTGACCAGACCTGAGCCTACTGATACAGATCCTAAAACTGCTGAGATAGCGCAGTGGACTGAGAGGGATCAAATAGGCCGAGGAGCGATTTTGTCAGCCCTGTCAAATACGCTCTTCGACGTCTATTGTTCCGACTCCTATACTGCCAATCTCTTTGGGATGAGTTGGACCGGAATAATACTGAAGAGCAAGGGCTCGAAAAGTATTCTGTTTCTAAGTTCATGCGGTATCAGATGGTTGAGGATAGGTCTATAGCTGAACAGACTCATGAGATTATCAACCTTGAGCATGCTCTGGCTGATGCTGAGATGAAGCTTCCTGAGAAGTTTCTGGTCATGTCCATAGTGGACAAATTTCCCAAATCCTGGGAAAATTTTGGCATGACACTCAAACATCAAAAGGGAGATTGTCTCTGGATGATCTTATGATAGCTATCAGCATTGAGGAAGAGCATAGAAATCAGACCCATAAAGATGCCAGTTGAGCATCAACCCAGGGCCAATCTAATAGTGGGAAACAGAGAGTGAATAAGATTAACTCGAACTCAAAAGCCATTAATAAAGGCAAGACCACCAAAAATAAGAAACCAAAAGCAAACAAACCATGCTGGAACTGTGGGCAGGTTGGACACTGGGCCAAGCTTTGTTCTAATAAAAAGGCCAAGACTGGGCAGGCAGTTGTCAACATGGTTGTGGGAGGTTCTAGCGGTGCTAGCACCTCAGGAAACGGAAGGGTATGTGTCTATACAACCCGAACTTCTAACTATTTACGATCCTTGTGATTGGTTGATTGACACTGGAGCGAATGTGCACGTTTGTGCTGATAAATCTCTCTTTATGTCTTATCAGGCCATCACTGGAAAGACAGTAAGCATGGGGAACTCCAGTACTGCTGAAGTACTTGGGATAGGAAGCGTGGACTTGAAGTTTCCTTCAGGGCGCATTCTGTCGTTAAAAAGAGTTCATCATGTTCCTACTGTCAGAAGAAACATTATCAGTGGTTCTGTAATAGTTAGGGAAGGATATGAATTAGCTTTTAAATTTAATAAAGTTGTGATCCAGCAATTTGGTATTTTGTTGGTAAAGGTTATTTAGACGATGGCTTGTTTAAAATTCGAGTTGAGAATAATAAAAAATGTTATATCTGATTCTATTATATTGAATGTTGAAACATCTACTTTGTGGCATAGTAGGTTAGGTCATTTGAATTTTAATTCAATCAAACGAATGAATTTAAATTTAATTCCTAGTCAAAATATTGAACGAGATCACAAATGCCAAGTCTGTGTAGAAGCTAAACAAGTTAGGAAACCCTATCAGTCAGTTGAAAGGGATTCAGAAATACTTGATTTAGTACACACAGATATTTGTGAGTTCAATGTGGTTTTCACTAGAGACCACAAACATGATTGCAGTAAATACTGTTATGTGTTTCTCATGAAAAATAAGGATGAAGCCTTAGATAAATTCATTTTGTTTAAAAATGAAGCAGAAACCCAAACTGGTAAGAAACTTAAAAGACTAAGGTCCGATAGAGGAGGAGAGTATGAGTCGAGTAAGTTCACTGAATATTGTCAAACTTCTGGCATTATTCATGAAGAGACTCCTCCATATTCCCCTTCATCTAATGGAGTAGTTGAACGGAAAAATAGAACATTCAAAGACATGATTAACAGTCTCCTACTAACCTCCGGGTTACCAAAGTATTTGTGGGGAGAGGCTTTGAATACGGCTTGCCATATTCTGAACAAAGTCCCTCTGAAACACAATACGAGTACTCCTTTCGAATTGTGGAAAGGTAGGAAACCAAGCCTCAAATACTTTCGAGTGTGGGGTGCCTAGCAAAAGTGCTGGTCCCAGAACACAAACGAAAGAAATTGGGCCCTAAGACTGTTGATGCAGTGTTCTTGGGCTATGTGGAGACAAGTTATGCTTTGAGATTTCTGGTTATTAAATCAGAAATTCCAGGCATTGAGGTCAACACAATAGTTGAATTTCATGATGCTGTATTCCTAGAAGATGTTTTCCTATGAAAACAGAAATACCTTCAAGTGTTTCACTTGATGATTCACTTACCTCTACGTCTATTCCTGAACATGTGGAAAAGATGACTAATGTGGGGGTTAATCCTAATAGTGCTAGTCTGACTCATGAAGAGTCAGATATACCTAGACGGAGTAAGAGAGCTAGGGTTGTCAAGGATTTTGGAAATGACTTTGTCACTTTCAATATCGAGGACGATCCGGTAACTTTCAAAGATGCTATGGCTTCTTTGGAAGCTAAGCAGTGGAAAGAAGCTGTCAAAAGTGAGATGGACTCCGTTGTTTCTAACGGAACATGGGTACTAGTCGATCTCCCTCTGGGGTGTACTACTATTGGGTGTAAATGGATCTTTAAGAAGAAACTGAAACCTGATGGATCTATCGATAAGTTTAAAGCCAGATTGGTGGCCAAGGGTTTTAAACAAAAGGAGGGAATAGACTATTTCGATACCTATTCTCCGGTAGCTCAATTGACTACAATTCGGGTGCTTATTGCACTGGTTTCGGTGTATAACCTCTCGATTCACCAGATGGATGTGAAAATAGCCTTCTTGTATGGTGAACTCGAGGAGGAAATATACATGGATCAGCCTGAGGGATTTGTAGCTCATGGTAACGAGCGCAAAGTTTGTAAACTTGTTAAGTCCCTCTATGGACTTAAACAAGCACCCAAACAGTGGCATGAAAAGTTTGATCAAACTATTCTTGCATTTGGCTTCACTGTAAATGAGAATGATAAGTGTATATACTGCAAAGTTAAAGGAGATAGAATAATTATTTTGCCTGTATGTAGATGATATTCTGTTAATAGGATCATGTATAGAAATCAAACTGAAACCAAGCCATTTTTAAAGAATAAGTTTGAAATGAAGGATATGGTGAGGCTGGTGTAATTCTTGGCATCAAGTTGATTCGTTCAACTGATGGGATAGCCATTTCTCAATCTCACTATGTTGAGAAGATACTTGAGAAATTTGGTTATCAAAACAGTAGAACTGCAAAAACGCCTTATGATTCTTCTGTAGCTTTATTTAAAAATGAAAGTGGTGTTTCAGTTGCACAACTAAGGTATTCCCAAATTATTGGGAGTTTACAGTATCTGGCAAATGACACGAGACCAGATATTTCATTTTCTGTCTCTAAGCTGGCTAGATATACTAGTTGTCCTGACAAAACCCATTGGGGTGCTTTGGATAGGGTACTAAGGTACCTGAAGGGCACAGTGTCACTAGCCATTCATTATGGCAGATTCCCTGCTGTTCTTGAGGGATATAGTGATGCTAGCTGGATAGCCAAAAACTCCGGGAGTAATGGGTGTTCAGGGTATGTTTTTACCTTAGGTGGGGCGCAGTCTCCTGGAAGTCTGCAAAACAGACTTTGATAACCCGGTCTACTTTTAAAGCCGAGTTATGTGCGTTGGATACCACTGGTACCGAGGCAGAATGGCTATTTGGGTTGTTATCGCAACTTCCCATTGTAAGTCAGCCTCTTCCACCTATTGCTGTACATTGTGATAGTCAAACCACAATTGCAAAGGTGAGAAGTCGTAAATACAACCAAAAGACCAAACGACACATCCAAGTTAGACTAAAGTCTATAAGGCATTAGTGTCAGACAGAGTAATTGGCATTGACTTTGTGGGAACAAAGGACAATGTAGTTGATCCTTTGACGAAAGGATTGGATCTGTCACAAGTAAATAAATCCAGATTGGGGATGGGACTAAAAACCCATCAAGGATATACGATGGCAACCCCTACTTAGTGGAGATCCCACAAAGAAGGTTCAATGTGGTATTAACAAGTCGTAGGGTATGTCAGAGCACCAAAATAGACTGATACTTTGCATCTGGAGTCTATCCCCTGTAATTCTGGAAGGTGCTGATACTGCAAGTATAGTAAGAGTTTAGCTCTGAATGGGGTCAAGTCTATTAGACGAGATGATAGCAGTGCATCTCTAGAGACGCCCAGCTAAGTGAATGTAGTTGTTTGGCCGCAACTAAGGAATTGGGTTATTCCTGAAAACATTCATGAACAGGATCAGGACACATGGCCTATAGTGTCAACCCTAAAGATCAACACAAAGCCGGTGGCTTGTTGTTACTAACAGACGCTGTCACACTCACAGGCTCAAATTCAAGGCATAGTTCCATTTGACCTGGTGATAGCTGACGTTAGATAACTTAGGCAACGGTTCAAACCGGAAGATACCATTGTTGAAAGCAAGTCACAGAAACTTGAGTTCAAATCTATGGATTTGTGGGGGATTGTTGTAATTTTAATGAATTACATGAAATTCATAAATTTGGTTGAGAAAATGAGAAGAAAAAGAGAAATATTTGCAGCATCCATTTGGTTTCAGTTTTGAAAAATAAAATTCTGATTTTAAGTTTCAATTTCAGTTTCTAATTTCATTATTTGTTTTAAAAACATGAAATCGAAACTGATTGAAAATAGTTGTTTCATTTTTAGGAAATTTAAAGCTGGATGTGGCTGTTTCAATTTGATTTATGCTTGTCATTATGGTTATAATTGCTGCAAAGAATAGGTGAGGATTGGCAATGTGTATATATATAGCTTGCTTCCTCATGATTTCAAACACACAGCAACAAAGCAACAGCAAGATTTCTCTCTCTCTCTCGGCTTCTCTTGTTTTCCAAATATTTGGCTCTTAAGTTTCTCTTTAAACGTGCTTTTGAGTGTTTGTTCGAGGTGTTCTTCGGTATAGTGATAAAACCGAAAGAACTGTAACCGTCTTATCCTGGGAGAAATTACGTAGCACCCGGCGCACTACTGATACGGGACGTATATTTTCTTCAAGGCAAGCAGTGTATTATGCGATTTGGTTAATTCTTACGATTACCATTGGACTGAGAATTGTTACGATACAATTCTCGTTGTAAGTTTACTATTTAATTTACTCGTCGTAATTGCGTTTCTAACTGTTATCTTTTATTTGTTCCAACGTGGCTTTAATTGCTTTTGATTTCAAATCCGATTGTTATATTTCAAAACGTTGTTTCATTACTTTAAACTGAAATAATTTTTCCAACATTTATTTTGAAGGTTTTCTTTTGCATTTCTAAAACATTTCATTCTCTAATTTACGTAATTTTCCACCCTTTGCAGAAGAAGCTTTTGCCTTATTTTTTCGTCCAACCATATTGTTGTTCTTTCTACTTCATATTATTTGTTATGTTTCTTGCTATTGTGCACTTCTCCACTTATTTAGTAATAGCATGCACACACACATATACATAGTAATGCTTTTGTACTTCTCTTAGATGAGTACTTTGGCATGAAAAGTTCCTTTACGGACGTATTTGAATTTGAAGAAAGTATTTAGAGAAAGGATTTCAAATGACCCTATTTGAAAAAATAAATAAAATTCATTTATATCCATTAAAATTTAGTTCAAAATTAAAATTGAAGAATTTAAAATCCTTTACATTTAAAATTATCCAAATATATCCAGAGGGTTTATTATGAAGAATTTAAAATCCATAATCTCAAATACTTCAATCAAAATGCAACCTTAGCGTAGCATGCCAAGAAAAATACAATTTTAGGGTAAAAAAATTTCTCCTTTATTTTCAGGGTGCAATGTGTAATTTAGCCTCTTGCAAATTGATCATATTAGAATTATTTTCATATAATCATATTTTATGTCGGAATTACGATTTCTCACATACTAATTTATAATACTTAGTATAATACCTGAGCCAAAGAAAACTAGTTTTAGGGTTTCGTTAAAAAAAAAGAATTATTTGTCAAAAATTATTCAAAATAAATAGGGGATAGCTACACTCTCATCCCCTAAAATTTGGTATAATTACATGTAGACCCCTGTAATTAGAAAAATTATATCTAATACCCTGAGATTTGCTTTCGTCTAACAAATGAGTCCCCCCATTAGTCAAAATTTTACAGAGTTTGCTAATATTAATAAAAAAAAAGAATATCTATATTTACGCTGATTAACTTATTGATGACTTATTGCAGATCAAATAAATATTTTTCTGATCAAATTCAGTGAATGTTGACTAACGTAGAGATTTATTTGTTGGTGAAAACAAGTTTCAGAGATGCTAGATGTAATTATTCAAACTATAGGGGATCTACACCAAACCTCAGAAGATAAGAATATAACCATCCCAAATGCAATTTATCCTCCTGTGTTAAACAAAAATGGCAAAACACCCTTATGTGAAAATAAATTAGCAATTTACTCCCCCTGAAAAGTGTTAAAAAGGGGCAAAATACCCCCTTAAGTCATGCAGTGTGAAACGCAGCATCTACCATGTTGTTTAATTTTTTCTTACAAAATAACTTTTATGCCCTAAATGTGTATCGTAGATTTGATAATCAAATCAATAGCTTATCTCTTTTCTAATTTAGATAAATGATTTACACTAATGTGTAAATCAATGGCTTAGACTTATTTCAATTAAATCAATGGTTTGCATTTATACAATATATAAAAATAATAATGATAACAATAAAATAATTTTTACAAATAAATAAATTATAATTATAATACACACACAAATGAACACAAGGGTGGGGGGAATCAATTATTTTTTTATTCTCAAAAAAAAGAAAAATAACGGAAAAAATATTTTTTAATAAATTAACTTTTTTGTTACGAGTCGCGGTCTCAAACCACGACTCGATATTTTTTACTTTTTTTTTGCCGAGTCGCGGTTTGGCATTTTTTTATTTTTTTAAATCCGAGTCGCTGTTCCGATCCACGATACCGAGTCGCGGTTTCAGTCCGCGACTCGGTTTTTTTAAAAAAAATTATATTTATATATTAATTATATTTAATGTAATAATTTATATTAACGTATTTAAATTATATAAATTTATGTTATAATTTATATTCTATGTATTAATTATATTTATATAAATTGCAATATTACAAATTTAAATAATCACAAAAAATTATAATGTTAAAACATTGTATTAATTAAAAAATACAAGTATTATCAACAATCCTCCTCTAACATATTTTCTTGTATTGAAGAATCTCCTTGTTGTTGGGCTTCTTGCCTTGCTTGCGTTTGCCGCCAATCCATCTCATTATGAATACGTGTTGCTTGATTTCGACCAGGACGTGTGGAAATACAGATAGTAGGGTCGTGGACCAACTGAAAATTTGGGTCATCCCAATAATCTTCCGACTGCACAGGCTCAAAATGCTTAGAATAGGTGTTGTTGTAAGCCATCAGATCATAATAATCCTTAACCATTGATGCAACACTAATATTGTATGCACGCATACTTTTTGAGCGTGAGAACAAGGGATGCCAAATTGATTCCACTTGCCGCATGAGCATTCTCGGTTGGCAATTTTGACAACATGGGTGTTCATCCCATGTCCATTCTGGCGCCTGGTAACGACCGACGCGGACTGTTGAAAGTGACTGTATTTCGTGACCGTGTGCTCAATAGCTTTTTTGTTGCCAAGATATGAACATCTTGCATGCGAAATCCGTCCACAGTTGGTTGTTTTGTAACATTTTATGACCCTTAATTGCCCGCACGCGAAAATAATGAACAGTACGTTCTAAAGTAATTTCAACTAGTGCACTTATCGGCAGGCGGCGAGCCCCCTTCAGAACTCCATTAATGCATTCTGACATGTTGATCGTCAAAATACCGCATCGCCATCCACCATCATGAGAAGCTGTCCATTTTTCCTTATTAATTTGGTCTAAGTATGCTTTTGATATTTTGCTTCTTTATCTCTTCCATAATGCGGTTGAACTTTCTTAAGATATTCTGAGCCAGCTTGCCAACAAAGATCCTACATACCACATTTTTAATAGTACTGTTAAAATTGGAACACACATGTCATAAGCAATACCGGTGCACGCCATGTGGTGACACAAAGTCCGGACCTTCACGAATTGCTTTAATGAGTCCGCCAAGACGGTCAGAAAAAAGCACATCCCACGCGCGCCTCTTATAACATGTCGACTCAATTATTGAAGAAACCACTTCCAAGATGGATAAGTTTCTTCATCGACTATTGCAAATGCGAGAGGCAGTACCTGTTGAATCCCATCCATGGCAGCTGCAATTAACAGTTTGTGCTTATATTTTGTGTATAAATGGGTGCCATCTACACTAATAATAGAACTGGAACCCATCAATACACGGTTTGAAAGCCTAGAAGACATATCCCATCACATAAGAACCAGTTGACTGCTGGAAGGCTTTGTGTTTCCATTCAACAATAGTTCCTGGATTATATTTTTGGATAGCTCCCAAATATTTAGGTAGCTTTTGAACAGAGCTCTCCCACGTGCCATAAACAATGTCACGTGCCTTTTTCAAACTGTACCATGCCTTTTGGTATGGTACATCATACCCTGTTTGGTCCTTCACATTCTGAATGACATGTTTTATTCCATAGGAGGGGTTGCATTTCACGTGTCTTAAATGCAAGGAAGCAATATAAACCCTGTTTATATTACCATGTGAGAGGGACATATTATTCAGAACACATGTATGTGTCCCCTTATACACGGTTATTTCCCAACATCTAATTTTTTATTTATAACCACCTAGAAGCTCCCATCTACACCGCTGCTCTGCCAAAAAAAAAAAAAAAATTCAATCAATTAAGTAATGATGTATGCTTGTAAGACGCGATATATAAAATATATATATATATATATACATATATATATATACATATATATATATACCTTCTGTATTGTGCTTGCAGAGCACTTTCCACTTAGTCTTTGAACTCTCAGTTACATAATACTCGCGACGTGCATGCCGTATGGAGTGATCTTGCACCGCTTTTATTAGCTCTTCTTTTGTTTTGAAGAGCATTCCCTTATCAAGCCTGCCTTCAGATTAGATGAGATGCAGTATGATCAGGTATCTTATATTCATTACTTTAATTACATATATTCGATCATATAAAATTATATTAACTTGCATTATTTTATTTATTACAGTTTATCTGGCAGTCGTATGACATGGAATCAAATGTCATTATGGCTTACGCCGGGATTTTAACCCCCAACTGTAGAGATCAATATGTCCCTTGATATTTTATACAATAGTGGAGATGCATCATCCCGAACGGGTCCTTCGCCAATTTGGGATGATGCAAAATATTCCAAATCAGCCAGATACTCGGACATGAGCCTGCATAAGATCACCCGTTCCAATCGTACGGGCACAGATTGGGTTTTGCAGCATATACTTTACATCACTAGATGACAAAGACGATATGACACGGTAATACAAAGACAACCCATTTCCAACAGAAGAGATACATATCGAGGATATTGGGAATGGTACAACAACATAACACGTCATTTCGTTTCGTCGTCTACTGGTAGACGTGTGGAAAGCGGATACCAACCTGGCGATGCACCAGTTTTGCAGATTTGGTATATTACATAATATCACATGTTTATTTTATATACTTTATTTTTAAAAATAATTTTTATTAAAATTCATTATATTTTTATATTTTTTCAGACTCAATAGGTAAATACTCTTCAAACACTTTTTTAATCTAAACCAGCAGATGTTGAAGGGTATCGCCAATTAGTGGCCCAACTTGAACACGAAGTACAAATTATCGCTGAAGTCATAACACATCAGCCACAACAAACTGCAACACCATCAGATACTGCTTCCGCCACATCCTACAAACAAATGAGAAGTTCTAGCCAAATGTCTATTGGTTCAGTTGAACGTGGTGATATTGGGGTGGATATAGCTGGTCCTTCAACAGCATATACGCCTCAACCCCTCAGATTACTACTCAACCGCCTCAGGATTAATGTGCCTCAACCGTCACAAGATAATTGGTTTCAATCGACTTCATACATGCCAAGTCATGCAGAAGCTTATTCTTCACATGTAGATCTTGACATTGGCCTTGGTATTAACCAACCATATGCACCCGAATATAACATTTCACCAGTTCCATTTTCATCATTTAGTGCATATCGTGATAATGTGAAGTCCAGTTCTGCAGCATCATCAAGTGGGTTGCATATTAATTCCGGTGGTAATGATAATGATGAAAAAATGAGCTAATACAAAATATGGGCGAAGAAATAAGAAGACCTCGACGTCAA
Source organism: Sesamum angolense (assembly GCA_034509725.1). Classification (NCBI taxonomy): domain Eukaryota; kingdom Viridiplantae; phylum Streptophyta; class Magnoliopsida; order Lamiales; family Pedaliaceae; genus Sesamum; species Sesamum angolense. The sequence goes on from JACGWL010000280.1 coordinate 88,897, forward strand.
CGACACAGACGTAATTGTGGGACAGGGGGGCATTTTTAATATTTACTTTTTTATTATAATATTTGTAATAATATTTATAATATTTCGTTTATTCGTTATTAATTATTGTTTGTATTTTTTTAAATTAATTATTCTGCAAAAAAATTAGTTATAATAAAAAAAATTTTAAAAAATGACCTCAAACCGCGACTCCAATAAAAAAAGTTTAAATGCTTTTTTCCGCTGAAAAATTAAAAAAAATAAAAATAAAAATATCAAGTCGCGGTTTGAGACCGCGACTCGTAACAAAAAAGTTAATTTATTTAAAAAATATTTTTTCCGTTATTTTTCTTTTTTTTATAATAAAAAAATAATTGATCCAGGGTAGGGGAAAGGGTGGGGTGGGGGAGGAGAGAGGCAGCGGGACAGACGAGGAGATAGAGGCAGAGAGATGGAAATGGAAGTGGAGGCAACAACCGAGGCGAGGGAGAGAGGGTGGTGGTGGTGGAGGGTGGGAGGAAGATGATCAATTTTCTTTTCTTTTTTTTAATAAAAAAAAAAGAAAGATTATTTGTATTTTATAATTTATATATAAATTATATATATGAGAGTAAATCTCAATCATTAATATATGATCTA
>JACGWL010000281.1:0-10321 GCA_034509725.1 Sesamum angolense
AGTAAAAAATAACTACATGTTAGTAAGATAGGTTAGCAAACTTTCTTTAATAAAACAGTGCAAAACAACTGAAATAAAAACTGTCTCCGAATCTTTCGAAACTTGACCCAGAGGTAGGTCTTAACCAAAAACAGAGCATGGTAAATTTGCTAAGTGAAATAATAACTACCAGTTAGTAAGATACGTAAACAATCTTCCTTAAATAAAATCGTGCAAAACAGCTGAAATAAAAACTGTCTCCAAATCTGACGAAACTTGACGTGGAGGTTGTCTTAACCCATAATAGTGCGTGGTAAATTTGCTAAGTGAAATAAAAACTACAAGCTAGTAAGATACGTAAGCAAACTTTCTTTAATAAAACCGTGCAAAACAGCTGATATAAATCTGTCGATAAGCTTTCTGTGGTCATGGAGGAAGGACAGTAGAATTGGCCAATGATCACTGATATTGCATGCTTGGAAATCACTCACATGCTTCCCCTTATTTCGGAGGTCCAGGACAGAATCAGTTGGAAGTCCAATGACGACTCCTTCAACACCTTGACAGCTTATGAACTTTTGCACCCACCGGGACCCAAGGTTGTCTGGTCTTCACTTTTGTTGGGTCCCTTCAAGATCCCTAAGAACAGCTTTATCCTTTGGGTTGCTATCATGGGGAGGTTGTCCACACTGGATAAACCATGGCTTCATCACACAGACAGTAATTGCATTTTGTGTCCGGATGGAGTCCCAGAGACACATGACCACCTTTTCTTTACGTGCTCCTTTTCCCGCCGATGTCTTACCATTATCCGACAACAGACACCACTTCCTTGGCCCCACCGTGATTGGCAACGAGGAGGTCAATGGGCGTCATCCAGAAGGTGTGGAAAGCATGTGGTTAATGCCCATTTCGATCTTTATTGCCTCATTAGTCTATCACATCTGGCAGGAACGCAACTCACGGCGGTTCCAGCAACGTAGTCGCACACCCTCGATTGTGGGAAATCTTGTTGTTGAAGAGCTCACATAGTCTAGTGCTCAGTTACGGCAGTCTGTTAGTACACCTGGCCTTTACCGTTTATGGAAAATCCCTTGGCCTGTCGAGGGTTTTTCCAACTGATTTGTTTGTACGGTTGTACCTTTTACATTTATGCAACTTACGTTCACCGACAAAAAAAACTGTCTCCGAATCAGACGAAACTTGACCCAGAGGTAGGTCTTAACCAAAAATTGTGCGTGGTAAATTTACTAAGTGAAATAATAACAACAAGATAGTAAGATACTTACGAAAACTTTTTTTAATAAAAACAGTGCAAAATAGCTGAAATAAAACCTGTCTCCGAATCTGACGAAACTTGACCCAGAGATAGGTCTTAACCCAAAATAGTGCGTGGTAAGTTTTCTAAGGGAAATAATAACTACAAGTTAGTAAGATATCTAACCAAACTTTCTTTAATAAAACCGCGCAAAACAGCTGAAATAAAAACTATCTCCAAATCTGACGAAACTTGACCCAGAGGTAGGTCTTAACCAAAAATAGTGTGTGGTAAAGTTGCTTAGGGAAATAATAACTACAAGTCAGTAAGATACGTAAGCAAACTTTCTTTAATAAAACCGTGCAGAACAGCTGAAATAAAACTGTCTCCGAATCTGACGAAACTTGACGTAGAGGTAGGTCTTAACCCATAATAGTGGGTGGAAAATTTGCTAGGTGAAATAATAACTACAAGTTAGTAAGATACGTAAGCAAACTTTCTTTAATAAAACTCTGCAAAATAGCTGAAATAAAACCTGTGTCCGAATCTGACGAAACTTGACCTAGGGGTAGGTCTTAACCCATAATAGTACGTGGTAAATTTGCTAAGTGAAATTATAAGTATAAGTTAGTAAGATACGTAAGCAAACTTTTTTTAATAAAACCGTGCAAAACAACTGAAATAAAAACTGTCTCTGAATCTGACGAAACTTGACCCAGAGGTAGGTCATAACCCAAAATAGTGCGTGGTAAATTTGCTAAGTGAAATAATAACTACAAGTTAGTAAGATACCTAACCAAACTTTCATTAATAAACTGCGCAAAATAGCTGTAATAAAAACTCTCTAATAAAACCGTGCAAAACAGCTGAAATAAAACTATCTCCGAATCTGACGAAACTTGACCCAGAGGTAGGTCTTAACCCAAAATAGTGCGTGGTAAATTTGCTAAATGAAATAATAAGTACAAGTTAGTAAGATACGTAGGCTAACTTTCTTTAATAAAACAGTGCAAAACAGTTTAATAAAAATTGTGTCCGAATCTGACGAAACTGGACGTAGAGGTCGTCTTATCCCATAATAGTGCGTGGTTAATTTACTAAGTAAAATAATAACTACAAGGTAGTAAGATAGGTTAGCAAAATAGCTGAAATAAAACCTGTGTCCGAATCTGACGAAACTTGACCTAGGGGTAGGTCTTAACCCATAATAGTACGTGGTAAATTTGCTATGTGAAATTATAAGTATAAGTTAGTAAGATACGTAAGCAAACTTTTTTTAATAAAATCGTGCAAAACAACTGAAATAAAAACTGTTTCCTAATCTGACGAAACTGGACCCAGAGGTAGGTCTTAACCAAAAACAGAGTATGGTAAATTTGCTAAGTGAAATAATAACTACAAGTTAGTAAGATACATAAGACAAGGGGATCCCTCACGGTTTCTTCAAGGGTTCCAGGGGGTTAAGACAAGGGGATCCGATGTCCCCGTTCTTGTTCGTTGTGATAATGGAGGTCCTGCAGTTGATGTTACTACAACTTATTGATCAGAATGAGGGATTCTCCTTCCATTGGCGGTGCAAGGAGCTTGGATTATTCCAACTTTGCTTTGCAGATGACCTCCTCCTCTTCTGTAAAGCGGATGAGGATTCGGTTCGGGTATTTAGACATGGGCTGGCCGAGTTCGCCAAACTGTCCGGGCTACATGCCAATCCACAAAAGAGTCAGCTTATTCTCTCCCGTTCAGCACAGGATGTCCGGGAACAACTACTTGCAGCACTACATTTCCACGAGGGTCACCTTCCCCTCAAGTACCTTGGACTTCCTCTATTAGCCTCGCGGTTATCAATTTCGGATTGTAAGCCTCTTCTCCTTAAAATTGATAGTCGGATTAAAGGATGGGAAAGCATTCAGTTGTCCTTTGCGGGGAGAATTCAATTAATCAAATCGGTCCTCATGTCCCTAAATGTTTACTGGGCAATGGCCTTCATTTTACCGAAAGGGGTCATCAGAGAGGTGGAAAAAAAGTTGCGTACATTCTTGTGGAAAGGAAACTCAGCAGTGGGATATCCAAAGGTGGCATGGAATGTGGTGTGCAAACCGATAGAGGAAGGCGGTCAAGGAATCCAGGATATCCTTGCCCTCAACAAAGCACTTATGAGTCGCCACCTTTGGAATGTGATCTAGAACAACCAGTCGTCCATTTGGGTTAAATGGATTGCTCATACTCGACTGCGGCATAAATCTGTATGGACGGTGGACGTGAAAGGAGGCTCTTGGGGTTGGAGGAAGATTTTACGATTAAGATCCGCACTTCTTCCCTATATTGAGTTCAAGATTGGTGATGGGGAATCCTTCTCTCTTTGGCATGACCCGTGGCATAGCCTCGGCTCCTTGATCACACGATTTCCGAGAGGCCCTGGCAGGACGAACATACCGGAGGCAGCAAAACTCTCCGCGGTACTTGTGGATGGAGATTGGAGTTGGCCTCCTATCACGGATCTGGAATGTATTGAAATTTTACACGTGTTACCGATTATTCACAATGGCAGCGACTCTATTCTGTGGAGAGGTGGCGGTTTTTCTATAAAGGCTGTCTATGATATTTTCCGTAATCATGGACCTAAGGTAGGGTGGTACTCACTACTTTTAGGCCCTTGTAAGATACCCAGATACTCGTTTGTGTTATGGATGGCTATACTTGATAAACTTTCGACGATGGATAAACCTGGCTATCTCACTTAGGAGGGGTTTGTGTGTTGTGCGGTCGGGAGATGGAGACACATGAGCACCTCTTCTTTCGGTGCAACTATTCTCGGCAGTGTATCCGAATACTGAAGGGAACGGTTCGCTTCACTTGGCCGAACCGAGCATGGGCAGTTGATATTGCATGGGCGTCGAAGAAATGGAATGGCCGACATATTGTGCAGGCGGCATACAGAGCTTTGTTAGCGGCTATTGTCTATCATATTTGGCAAGAACGTAATAGAAGAGTTTTTCAGCAAAGTATGCGGCCGAGCTCCACTATTGCTAGGATAGTGGTTGATGAGATGAAGCAGAAGATAATTAGCATTGATTTACCTGACTCTGTTAGTTCTCGAGGATTATATCGACTTTGGCGAATCCCCTGGCCTGTCAGGGGTACCGCTTGATGCTTGGATTTTTGTACTTTTTGTACTTTTTGTACGTTACTTTATTAATGAAATTTACCGTTATCGAAAAAAAGAAAAAAAAAGATACATAAGCAAACTTTCTTAAATAAAATCGTGCAAAACAGCTGAAATAAAAATTGTCTCCGAATCTAACGAAACTTGACATGGAGTTCGTCTTAACCCATAATAGTGCGTGGTAATTTGCTAAGTGAAAATAAAACTACAAGCTAGTAAGATACGTAAGCAAACTTTCTTTAATAAAACCGTGCAAAATAGCTGATATAAAAACTATCTCCAAATCCGACGAAACTTGACCCAGAGGTAGGTCATAACCCATAATAGTGCATGGTAAATTTGCTAAGTGAAATAATAACTACAAGTTAGTAAGATAGGTAAGCAAACTTTCTTTAATAAAACCGTGCAAAACAGCTGAAATAAAAACTGTCTCCGAATCTGACGAAACTTGATCTAGAAGTAGGTCTTAACCCATAATATTACGTGGTAAATTTGCTAAGTGAAATAATAACTATAAGTTAGTAAGATACCTAAGCAAACTTTTTTTAATAAAACTGTGCAAAACAACTGAAATAAAAACTTGAGCAATGAGTGATTTTAATGAGTGGTACCTCTGGGGACATCCGATTAGCAATGAGTGATTTTAATGACTGTATGAGGGCTGGCCCTATTGCTTTGCCTATGAGGGGGTTCAATTCTCGTGGCATAACTGTAGTACGGATGGAAGGAGTCTTTGGAAGCGCCTCGATCGTATTCTTGTTAATGACATGTGGTTGGAGCGTTGGCCAGACGCCCCACTACGAATGCCTCACGCCAAGGACCTCTGACATTCTCCTTTGGTGTTGTGTGGAGACGTGCGGGACCCACATGTGAGTATGTTTCAATTTGATAATTTCCTTGCCTTGTCATCGGGTTTTATTGCATCTGTACAGAATGTTTGGCAGCATCGGATCATTGGTACTCCATTTTACTCTGTTACAGGAAACTTAAGGCGTTGAAACCGGTCCTTCGTCAACAGAGGAAGGAAAAAGGGGATATCTCATTGAATGTCAAATTGGCTGCTGAGTTTCTGGAAATCTCACAGCAACTACTTATGGCAGACGCCATGATTCCCTTCTGTCACACTTGGAAAATTGCTGGAGAATGGTGTACTTAAAAGCCACAAAACTTGAGCAAATCATGCTGCAACAGAGAGCCAAAATGCAGTGGCTGAAGGGGGGAGATCAATGCACTAGAGTGTTCTTCAGCAGGGTGGCAATGAGATGTGCTAACAAAAGAATCTTTCAAATCTCTGATGATGATGGCCACACTTATACGGAGCCTAAGGACGTAAGTGATACATTTGTTGCCTATTTTGAGAGACTATTAGGTGGTGAGCGGGCCCTAAGAAGTCTGGACCTATGATACCTTCGACCTTGGGCGCGACATGTCATTACGGAAGAGGAGTCCAATTCATTAACTCGACCTATATTACTGCAGATGATGTCAAAACTGCCCTGTTTGACATCGAAGAGGATCGGGCTCCCGCTCCTGATGGGTTCTCATCTGGATTCTTCAAAGCTGCATGGCCGGTTATGGGGGAAGATATCACGGCTGCAGTTAAGGATTTCTATACTACGGGTAAATTGCTCAAACAAGTTAATGCCACATTAATCACGCTGATACCCAAGGTTAGTGCTCCATCACATGTCGCTGATTTCATACCTATATCTTGCTGCAATGTTATCTATAAAATTATTACCAAGATTTTAGGGCTTCGTATCCGGGAAGTCCTTGATAAGCTTATTAGCCCCTCACAAAATGCGTTTGTCCCGGGTCGGTCTATTAGTGATAATGTTATGCTTGCCCAAGAATTATTCTCCGGCTATAACCAGTGTCGCCTTCCTCCACGTTGTGCTTTGAAAGTTGACCTGAGGAAAGCTTACGATACGGTTGAATGGGATTTTCTGGTTGCTACACTCCATTTATTTGGTTTTCCGATTGCATTTATTCGGTGGATTGAGGAATGTGTCACTACACCGCATTTCTCTCTTTATTTGAATGGAGAGGTACACGGATTCTTTGCAGGGGCGCGCGGTCTTCGGCAGGGAGACCCCATGTCTCCATATCTTTTTGTCCTCGTTATGGAAGTCCTTCACGTGATAGTGCAGCAATTCATTGAGCAGGATGGTGACTTTGCATATCATTGGAAATGTAAGGACCTTAGCCTCTTCCAATTAAGTTTTGCTGACGACCTTCTTCTTCTTTGCAAGGCAGAGGTTCGTTCTATCAGCTTATTCAGGCGAGGACTGGATGTTTTTGCATCACTTTCTGGTTTACATGCCAACCCACAGAAGAGCCAACTGATCATCTCTAAAGCGGCTCATGGGCTCCGAACTTCCTTCTTGACACGCTAGGATTCCAAGGACATCTTCCTGTGCGGTATTTTAGTCTCCCACTTATCTCCTCTCGCCTCACTATTTCAGACTGCCAACCTCTATTTCAGAAGATTGACAACCGCATTCATGGGTGGGAAGGGACCAACCTATCATTTGCAGGGAGGGTCCAGCTGATTAAATCTGTTCTTTCAGCACTTGGGGTTTATTGGGCGATGGCCTTCTTATTACCTAAGGGAGTTATTAAGGAAATTGATAAGAGAATTCGTACCTTTCTTTGGAAGGGGACTACTATGAGCGGATAACCGAAGGTTGCGTGGGACATTGTGTGTCGTCCATTGGAAGAAGGTGGTCAAGGCATTAGGGATGTCCATGCCCTTAATCGTGCCCTTATGAGTCGCCACCTTTGGTCTGTCATCAGTCATGATAGAACATCCATTTGGGTGGATTGGATTACCCATTATCGCCTTCGGGACAAATCTGTTTGGACTGTTAGCACTGCGACAGGAGCTTGGGGATGGAGGAAAATGCTGACACTGCGGAATATCTTGTTACCTCATATCCAATTCAGGGTTGGTTCTGATGGCTCTTTCTCTCTTTGGCGTGATCCGTGGCATCGCCTTGGACCACTGAATCTCGCATTTCCTCGGGGCCCACAGCTGACTCAGACGGCGCCCCAGGACCGTTTGAATGTGGTTATTGAAAATGGCAGTTGGCGATGGCCCCTTATTACGGATATTGCATGTTTAGAAATTACACGGCTCCTTCCGCCCATCCCACGGGAATGATTCCATCACATGGACTACTCACGGAGGGGCCTTTACTACTAAGGCGGCGTATGACTTATTCCGTCCTTCTGGGCCCAAAGTAGATTGGTCTTCACTATTCTTGGGCCCTTTCAAGATCCCCCGGAATTCATTTATCTTATGGCTTGCTATTTTGGAGAGGTTATCCACCTTGGATAAACCATGGCTTTCACATTTTAATGGGGCTTGTATTCTGTGTGACAGTGGGAATTCAGAGACACACAACCATATTTTCTTTGCATGTGCTTATGCCCGACATTGTATTGCCACCATTCGGACTCACATCAGATTTCCTTGGCCTTACATGGAGTGGCAGCGAGGAGTTTCGTGGGCAACGGCACGTTGGAGAGGTAACCATGTTGTGAATGCGGCATACAGATCACTTTTAGCATCTTTAGTCTACCATATTTGGCAGGAACGCAATAGAAGATGATTTCAAGCCATCAACCGACCACCTTCTATTGTTGCTTCCATTGTTATTGAGGAAGTCAAGCAGAGGATTCTTAGCGCTTCATTACTCTTTTCTGTTAGCACACAGGGACTTTATCGATTATGGCACATCCCTTGGCATGTCGAGGGAAATGCTGATTGATTCTAACTGTTGTACAGTACTTTTGTACCTTTACTTTTAATGAAACTTACCTTCACCGAAAAAAAGATAACCAAAATAGTGCGTGGTAAATTTTCCAAGTGAAATAATAACTACAAGTTAGTAAGATACCTAACCAAACTTTCTTTAATAAAACCACGCAAAACAGCTCAAATAAAAACTATGTTCAAATCTGACGAAACTTGACCCAGAGGTAGGTAGGTATTAACCAAAAATAGTGTGTGGTAAAGTTGCTTAGTGAAATAATAACTACAAGTTAGTAAGATACGTAAGCAAACTTTCTTTAATAAAACCGTGCAAAACAGCTGAAATAAAACTGTCTCCGAATCTGATGAAACTTGACGTAGAGGTAGGTCTTAACCCATAATAGTGGGTGGTAAATTTGCTAAGTGAAATAATAACTACAAGTTAGTAAGATAGGTAAACAAACTTTCTTTAATAAAACTCTGCAAAATAGCTGAAATAAAACCTGTGTCCGAATCTGACGAAACATGACCTAGGGGTAGGTCTTAACCCATAATAGTACGTGGTAAATTTGTTAAGTGAAATTATAACTACAAGTTAGCAAGATACGTTAGCAAACTTTTTTTAATAAAACCGTGCAAAACAGCTGAAATAAAAACTGTCTCTGAATCTGACGAAACTTCACCCAGAGGTAGGTCATAACCCAAAATAGTGCGTGGTAAATTTGCTGAGTGAAATAATAACTACAGGTTAGTAAGATACCTAACCAAACTTTCATTAATAAACCGCGCAAAACAGCTGAAATAAAAACTATCTAATAAAACCGTGCAAAATAGCTGAAAAAAAACTATCTCCGAATATGACGAAACTTAACCCAGAGGTAGGTCTTAACCCAAAATAGTGCGTGGTAAATTTGCTAAATGAAATAATAAGTACAAGTTCGTAAGATACGTAAGCAAACTTTCTTTAATAAAATAGTGCAAAACAGTTGAAATAAAACTGTGTCCGAATCTGGCGAAACTTGACGTAGAGGTCGTCTTAACCCATAACAGTGCATGGTAAATTTACTAAGTAAAATAATAACTACAAGTTAGAAAGATAGGTTAGCAAACTTTCTTAAATTAAACCGTGCAAAACAGCTGAAATAAAAATTGTCTCCGAATCAGACAAAACTTGACCCAGAGGTAGGTCTTAACCAAAAATAGAGCATGGTAAATTTGGTAAGTGAAATAATAACTACAAGTTATTAAGATACGTAAGCAAACTTTTTAAATAAAATCATGCAAAAACAGCTGAAATAAAAACTGTCTCCGAATCTGACGAAACTTGACGTAGAGGTCGTCTTAACCCATAATAGTGCGTGGTAAATTTGCTAAGTGAAATAAAAACTACAAGCTAGTAAGATACGTAAGCAAACTTTCTTTAATAAAACCGTGCAAAACAGCTGATATAAAAACTATCTCCGAATCAGACAAAACTTGACCCAGAGGTAGGTCATAACCCATAATAGTGCATGGTAAATTTGTTAAGTGAAATAATAACTACAAGTTAGTAAGATAGGTAAGCAAACTTTCTTTAATAAAACCGTGGAAAACAGCTGAAACAAAAACTGTCTCCGAATCTGACGAAACTTGATCTAGAGGTAGGTCTTAACCCATAATAGTACGTGGTAAATTTTTTTTCGATAACGGTAAATTTCATTAATAAACTATGGAACAAAAAGGTACAACAATCAGGGTATCATCACCTCAAGCCTCAATCAAGCGGTATCCCTGACAGGCCAGGGGATTCGCCACAATCGATATAAACCTCGAGTACTAACAGAATCAGATAGATCTAGGCTAAGTATTTTCTGCCTAATCTCTTCTGCCGCAATCCTAGCAATAGTGGTGCTCGGGCGCTCACTGTGCTGAAAAACTCTTTGGTTACGTTCCCGCCAAATATGATAAACAATAGCTGATAATAACGCTCTGTAAGCTGCCTGAACAATGTGTCTGCCCTTCTATCTCGTCGAAGCCCATGTAATATCCTCTCCCATGCACGGTTCGGCCAAGTGAAGCGAACTGCCTCCTTCAATTCGTGGATACACCTCCGAGAGTAGCTGCACCGAAAGAAGAGGTGCTCATGTGTCTCCACCTCCCAGCCGCACAACACACATACCCCTCC
>JACGWL010000282.1:0-11810 GCA_034509725.1 Sesamum angolense
AGCTTCACTTTGGCTGGAAGGGTTCAACTTATCAATATCTGTTTTGATTCCTTCGAGGTGTATGGGCGGCGGCACTTAATAGTTACCAAAGGGGATATCAATGAGTTGATAAAGCGATTGCGTACATTTCTTTGGAAAGGTAACTCTTCCAGTGGTACCCTAAAGTGGCTTTGGGAGCTGTTTGTCGACCGATTGAGGAAGGGGGACTTGTATCAAAAGACATCCTTGCCCTTGAACCCGTGCACTGATGAGCAAACACTTATGGGCAGTCATCAAAACCCAGAATCGGTCTTCTATTGGTTGATTGGATCATACAGATTCGACTGCCGGGACTGGCTCGATTTGGACATTAAGGATAACAAAAGGAGCTTGGGTTGGAGGAAAATGCTCTCACTTCGACATTCTTGGGTGTCTCAAATCATTTTTTTTGCGTTGGAAATGGAGACTCCATTTCACTATGGCATGAATCCATGGTACCCGCTTGGACCTCTCATTTCCTCGATTTCCCCGGGACCCCAGTTTAACCAATATGGACTTTCAGACAAAGCTTTAGTGGTTTATTAAGGAATTGGGCAGTGGAATTTGGCCTATGTTACTGACATTGGCACTGCTTAAAATAACTTACAATGCTCCCCATATTTCGAGGCGCGACAAGAATATAGTTTGAAGTCTAAGGATGGATCATTAAGAACTCCGAACAAGTTACGAATTATTCCACCCACCGGGACCAAGGTCTTCTGGTCCGCTCTGATGAGGGGCCCCTTCAAAATCCCGAAGAATTGCTTTATCCTTTGGCTGCTATCATGGGAATTATCTACTTTGGATAAACCATGGCTCCACCATATTGGCGGGTTTGCATTCTGTGTTCCGGTATGGTGTCCCTGAGACACACGACCACGCTTTATTTTCATGCTGTTTACTCACCGTTGCATTGGCCATCATTCGACAGCAAAGACCCTACTTCCCATGGCCCCACAGGGAATTGGCAACATGGGGTTCAAATGGGCGTCAATCCAAATGGCATGGAAAGCAATGTGTTAAACGGCAGCTTATCGTCTTTATAGGCATCAACAATTGTCTACCACATCTGAGAAACGCAATTATAGCGCTTTCAGCAGCGTAGTCGACCCTTCGATTGTTGGCAGTCTTGTTGTAGAGGAGATTAGACAGAGATCATTAGTGTCCCTTTTCGAAATTCTGTTTCCTCACTTGGCTTTAATAGATTATGAAATCTTGGCCTTCGAGGGTATCCAGCTGATGTTTTGTACTTTTTCAAGATTCTCTTCTTTCTTACATTAATGCAACTTAACCTTCACCGAAAAAAAACCCCACTGCACCCGACTTATATTTGAATGGCATAACCCTATTTCCAATAATGCGAATAAAGTGTATCCTGAATTCCGGAGACAGAGATCTCGAACGGCGGCCCTGATGATCCCTCCTGTTTAAGCCCCGAACATTCCAAATCAGCTGTATCACCAATGGAGAAACATCCCGAAGGGGACTGCATGGTTAGGACCCCCTTATCAACTCATCTGCAATCTTCGTCAGCATCTGTATATATCAAAAGCCATATATGTAACTATTGCTTACCCTTATCCGTCTTCTTGTGTGGCAGTTCATTACCATCATGGATCTTTATCCACAGTTGGTCAAAAACAGGATCCGGATTCGGATCGATCACCAGTCCTCGATGTCGGGGCGGTATTGGTTTTCTCCTCAACATAAACCAAAATTGCAGGCTTCATGCGGTTTAGGTCGAGAGGGCAGCTCCTTATAGTAAGCATGACCAAACTGGTACAGTTTTTTTTTTTTTTTTTCGGTGGCATTTTGGGGGTAGCATTCGTACTCCCACATCCACCTTTCATGTCGATCGCCCCCAATGTTCGTTAGGCATCATAATGAACAATATGTTTTGGCAATTTCGAGTTGACGTAAAGCGATGACGCATTACCACGAGCAAGAATCAAATCTCGTGCATGCTTCTAGTGATCGCATCCGGGTAGAGCGCCTACCAATCACTTGCCACTGGTATCAGCCCATCAGTTGTCCAAAATTCTCACCGCAGATGTCTTATATTTGATCCACAACCGGGACCTCCGTGTGTTTCAACTTGCGCAGAACCAATACCCGGCTCACATTTTTTGCAGGAACAATCGGCTGTCCAAGGTAAAGCCAAGCCCCTCCCTCAAAGAACTTCCTCCATAGGCCGCATTGTTTTGAATTGAAAAAAGAGAAGCATTCACATTGCCTTAACATCCTGGACGGCCGGCCAAATTGAACGCCAAATCAATTAAGAATGATGGAAATTGGCCTCTTACCAAGGAAATATCCGACAGCAGTAGTGTTCCACCCACATGCGATTTGATCTCCTCCGGAGTCATATCAAATTGTTAGGCCTCCAAGAATTCCCCGTTTTTCCCGATGGTGGGATGTATGTGAGTGTTTACGTGATGAATTATGGAATGCTGTTTGCAAATTTTATTCAGAAACATAGAAGATTCTGAGCAGGTTAAGAGGAAATGTTACCGAGTCAAAATTCCGATGGAGAAGTCGCCAGAAGCAGACCGATCGATGGGCGCTGTGGCAATGTGGCCCACAAGCCCGACGGCTGCAAATGTAGTCCGTGGCCGCAGGTTGCGTGGTGGTGCATGGCCAAAACCCGCGCGAGAATCGAAATTTCCGGCAAGGTCGCCGGTGCAATTCCGCCGCACGCACTTCCCGAAATTGGTGCAATCAGTGGCTGATTAAGGGACGAGTTCATCACTGCCAAATTTCTGTGGAGGTCATCGGCGGGGCAGCCCCATACCGAGGCGGAATAAAAGGCTTCAGGCGACGTTGGGCAAAACCATCGCCGGAGTGGATGAGGACCCTCCCTCTCCGACGACGATGGCTGATGGTGGCGTGGATCCATCGTCGGAACCCACAAGGCGCCGCCAACGGGCTCGGGGAATTCGCAAGGTTATGGAGGCTGAAAAATTCAACACTGCGGCGGCCAGCCGCTCAACATTCGAAAGGGGACAGGCGTCGTTCGAGAGTGGGCGGCCATTCCAAAGGGTGGTCGCCGGCCCTAGGGTTCAACGAAACCCTAAGCCGCCTAGCCAACTCGGTGCCAAGTATGTCGGCGGCTCAAGACATGCAGCCGTTCCTTGAATGAAGAGCTCGTCCTTTCCCCAAGCAAGATGTCGGCGGCTCTAGATGTGTAGCCGCACCTAGGAGATTGGGGTTTGCGGCTCCCAAGTCTTTTGTCGGCGGCTCGAGGCCGTGTTAGCCGCTCCTTGGGTGATGCATCAATTCAGCCTTGAGGCGGCTCGAGACGCATGGACCGAGGAGCTCCGTTTTCCAATGCCGGACGGTCGCGTTGACCGAGGAAAGCCATGCCTTGAAGGATGAGCGCTTGTTGTCGGGGAGTTGGCAATCTGAAGCGTCGAGCCGGCCGTGAAACCAAACGGCGCAGCGATTGTCATGGTCGAGATGGTCGAATCCGCCATGACCGGCGGCCCCGTTCGAATCGGATTTTCCAAATTTCTCCGACCAACGCCTTTTCAAGTTCAGCAAAGCGGCCATGGAGTCGGCGTCCCCTTCGTCGATCACCCTCGAAGCAAGTTGTAGAAATTCCGAAAAGTTGAAATCTTTTTTGATTTTTTCATTAATCGGTACAGATTTGCTCCGCCGCCGGTTTTGATGCCGGAACCGAGTCAGCTCCATCTTCGCCGTCAGCCTGGTCCATCGGTGCCGAGTCCGCATGGCAGCCATGCACGAGGTTGCATGAGAAGAAGAAGGATTAGTGTGTGTAGGAGGTGTATGTGTTGAGAGAGAACAGAGAGAATTTTCTTCCCATTTTTTTAGATAAGCTGGATAAGCAAACTTTCTTTAATAAAACCGGCAAAATAGCTGAAATAAAAACTGTCTCCGAATCTGACGAATGTTGACCCAGAGGTAGATTTTCACACATAAATAGTGCGTGGTAAATTTCTTAGGTGAAATAATAAACTACAAGTTAGTAGGATGGATAAGCAAACTTTCTTTAACAAAAACCGTGCAAACAGATAGGGCCATGATCTTCAGTATTTACGCCCCTGGGCTCGGCACATTCTCACGGACGATGAGGCATCGGACTATTATTCTTCCTGTTACCAGTGATGAGGTAAAAACAGGCTTCTTTGATATTGAGGAGACAAAGCCCCAGGGCCAGACGTTTTTCTCTCAGGTTTCTTTAAAGCTGCTGGCCGATGGTGGGAGAAGAGTTCGATAGCCATCAGGGACTTCTTCAAAGACGGGCCGACTTTTGAACAATTGAATGCTACAATGCTCACATTGATTCCTAAGGTACGAAACCCTCAGTCGGTTTGCAGAATTCAGCCTATATCTTGTTGCAATGTTATTACAAAAGTTATTACCAAGATCCTTGTAGCCGGATCAGAGAGATTCTGGAAATCTCATTAGCCCATCTCAAAATGCATTTGCCCCGGGTAGATTGATAAGCGATAATGTCCTTTTGGCTCAAGAACTCTTTTTCTGGATATAACCAATGTCGGCTCCCTCCTAGATGTGCCTTAAAAGTTGACATTCGGAAAGCATATGACACGGTGGAATGGGATTTTCTGTTTGCTACTCTGTGAATGTTTGGCTTTCCTGCTGCGTTTATTGGGTGGATCAAAGAGTGCGTCACTTCAGCACATTATTCAGTCGTGGTGAATGGTGGGTGCATGGATTCTTCACTGGGCACGGGGTCTCAGACAGGGAGACCCCATGTCCCCATACCTTTTGTTCTGGTTATGGAAGTCCTACACATGATCTTGCGGCCAATTTATTGAACAAGACGGGAATTTCGGTACCACTGGAGATGTCAAGACTTGAACCTGTTCCAATTATCCTTTGCCGATGACCTTCTTTTGTTTTGTAAGGCGGATATGCGCTCGGTGAATCTCTTTAGTCGGGGACTCGATCTGTTCGCCACACTCTCGGGTCTACACACCAACCCCAAAAGAGTCAATTGATTATTTCCAAGGCAGCTTCGGGGCTCCGTGAATCTTTGCTCGCGGCATTGGGTTCCAGGAGGGTCACCTTCGGTTTAGATATCTGGGTCTTCCACTTATTTCAACACGGCTTTCGATTACAGATTGTCAATCATTGCTTCAGAAGATTGACAGCCGTATTAAAGGTGGGTAGGAGTCCAGCTTTCCTTTGCTGGACGAGTTCAACTTATCAAATCTGTTTTAACATCTTTTGAGGTGTACTGGGCAATGGCATTTATTTGCCGAAGGGATCATCAAAGAGATGATTAAGCGTTTTCGTACCTTTCTTTGGAAAGGTACCTCTTCCAGTGGGTACCCTAAAGTGGCTTGGGAGACTGTTTGCCGGACGATTGAGGAAGGTGGCCTTGGTATAAAAGACATTCTGCCATTAATCGTGCACTGATGAGTAAACATCTGGGCAGTTTTTATCAAACAGGATCGGACATCTATTTGGGTTGATTGGATCATCAGGTTCGACTTCGGGACTGTTCAATTTGGACAGTTAAGGAAAACAAAGGGGCTTGGGGCTGGCGGAAAATGCTATCACTTTCGACATCCTTTGATGTCTCATATCCACTATCGAGTTGGGAGGGGGGATCCATTTCATTTTGGCATGATCCGTGGCACCCGCTTGGACTTCTCATTTCCCGTTTCCCTCGGGGACCTCAGATGACCAGTACTGGAATTCTTGACAAGCTTTCAACTGTCATTAAAGGAAGGGCAGTGGAATTGGCCTTTGATAACTGACATTGCATGCGTGAAAATCACTCACTGCTCCCCCCTATTTCGAGGGCCCGGACAAAATTAGTTGGAAGTCGAAGGATGGCTCCTTTAACACCTCCAGAGCTTATGAAATCTTCCACTCACCGGGTCCCAAGGTTTTCTGGTCCTCTCTCCTGTTGGGCCCCTTCAAAATTCCGAAGAACTGCTTATTCTTTGGCTTGCTATTATGGGGAGATTGTCTACATTAGATAAACCATGGCTTAACCATAATGGCGGAATTTGCATTCTGTGCCCGAATGGAGTTCTTGAGACACATGACCACATTTTCTTCTCATGCTCTTATTCCCGCCGTTGCCTCGCCAGTATCAGACAGCAGATCCACTTCCATGGCCCCACCGAGACTGGAACACGGTGTTCAATGGGCGGCATCCAGATGGCGTGGAAACATGTGGTTAACGCAGCATTTAGATCATTATTGGCATCACTGGTCTACCATATATGGCAGGAACGCAATTCAAGACGTTTCCAGCAGCGGGGTCGACCACCTCGATTGTGGCCATGCTCGTAGTGGAGGAGATCAGACAGAGAATTATTAGTGTCCCTCTAAGACATTCTATTGCCTTGGTCTTTTCAGACTATGGAAAATCCCTTGGCCTGTCGAGGGGTATTCCATCTGATACTTTTGTACATCTTTTCACTTTTACATTAATGCAACTTACCTTCACCGAAAAAAAAAAAAAAAAAAAAACGTGCAAAACAGCTGAAATAAAAACTGTCTCCAAATCTGACGAAACTTGACCCAGAGATAGTTCTTAACACATAATAGTGCGTGGTAAATTAGCTAGGTGAAATAATAACTACAAGTTAGTAAGATGGATAAGCAAACCTTCTTTAATAAAACCGTGCAAAATAGCTGAAATAAAAACTGTCTCCGAATCTGACGAAACTTGACCCAGAGGTAGGTCTGAACACATAATAGTACGTGGTAAATTTGCTAGGGAAATGCTCCCTAATGAATCTAATTCTCTCTGCCCTCTCTCACACAATACACACACTGACTCTACACACACTACACACACAGTGAACCCGCGGTCGCACAAGATGAGAACCCGGACGGAAACAACGATGTCGAGGCTGAAGCTTCTAGTGGAGATTCGGAATTTCTTGACGGGCAGGAATCGCCTTGCAGTGTTGGTGAGGAATTTAACTTTGATGAATTTTATGATTTGGCAAATCGGGTCCTGAATGGAGATACCACATCCATGGCGAATCTCAATTCCCTAAAAGATCGATGGGAGCAGAAATTCAAGGCACGAAGGTACCCAGTTCTCAGGCCGGTGACTGGTCGTCCGAGTACTCCGTTCCGACCAAGGGTGTCGCTCTTGCCTCGCCGTAATGTGCGCACAGGGTTGGATGCTGGGTCGATGCCAGATTTGGAAAATCCCATTCAAGAAACCCATGGGTGTTCCTCGAGCTCGCAGCTGGTTCCGATTTCTTCCCCTCCTCAAGTAATGGTGTCGCAAGAAGCTACTCACGACGTTGATAGGTCGGTGTCAACGGCCCGAAATGTGCGCACAGGGTTGGATGCTGGGTCGATGACAGATTTGGAAAATCCCATTCAAGAAACCCATGGGTGTGCTTCGAGCCCGCAGCTGGGTCCGTCCCCTCCTCCAGCAACGGTGTTGCAAGAAGCTACTCAAGACGTTGATGTTCATACCCACTCGGGTGGGGACTTGGCTAGGTCGGTGTCAACGGCCCGAACTCAAGACGATTCTTCTAGAAATGGTCAACCCAATCTTGAATCCAGTCCACCGACGACCGGCCAAGCGAGTCAGCTGGTCCATCCGAAATTTACATTGGTAAAGTGAAATTACAGCCTGATTTTGTAGATAATATCGCGGGTGCCTTTCTTCAGTCTTCACGCAAGACTCTACACTTTGTCCCTCCGACAAGACAGAACGGTGAAATTATCATCCGACCAACAAAAGAGGTGGTCGACAATGGCTCGAAGAAATGGTACTCTACAGCTGTTGGGTACTTTCTGGGTAAGAGGCCGTACTTTCCACAATTGGAAAATTTTGCCCGAACCAATTGGAAGGGATTACAGCATGTTTCAGTGTCGACCAGTGGTTTTTTCTTCTTTCGATTTCACAGTAGGCTGGCAATGGAAGATGTCATTGAAGGGGGCCCTTGGCTTTTCCAAGGTCAGCCCATTGTGCTTCAGTCCTGGGAGCAGGGCATGTCCCTGCGACGGCAAAAACACACTCAGATTCCGGTTTGGATCCGTCTTAAGCACCTACCGATGGAATACTGGACGGATGAAGGCCTCAGCACGGTTGCAAGCGGCGTTGGGACTCCGTTATATACTGATGGTATCACCAAAGATTGTTCACGACTGGACTTCGCCCGGGTATGTGTTATGCTGAATTTTGATTCTGAACTCCCGAAACATCTTGTAGTTATTAGTCCAGTTTTACGAAATGGTAAGGAGGACCCTAAGAGGATAGACGTTGAGTATGAGTGGCTTCCACAAAGGTGTAAATCTTGCTGTTCTTTGGGGCATGTGGCAGCTACCTGTCCTGCCGTCTTTAAGAGGAATACAGCTCCGCCAATATCGATATTTGTCAAAAAACAGAGCCCTCAAGGACTCTGTTTGGACTGAACAGAACACTCGATCGGAAACTGCTAATTCAGCTGCCAGTCCAATGCGAATCACCAGCGGGTCATCTGGTATTAACAAGGGCAAGGACATTATTCTCTATAATTCCTATAGTGCTCTAGACACATCTTTGATCGAGGATGCTGAATGTTTTGTTCACTCTGATAATCAGACACAGGGCCCTAACGAATGCAGCCCGTTGATGGACGGTTCATGATCAGGGCAGCCTCGTGGAATGTTCGTGGCTCAATGGTATTGACCACCAAAGAGCAGTTGAACAATTGGTAAGAGATCATAAACTCTCGTTTATTGGTTTAATTGAAACCCGAGTCAGTCAAGCTAATGTACAACGCACCCGGCGTAATTTGTTGACAAATTGGTCATGGTTTGAGGACTACTCTGGTCCAGCAGGCCGTATATGGTTAGCTTGGAATTCGTTGGAGGTTGGTGTTGAAATACTTGAGGTGGGATTCAGTTTATTCACTGTCGGGCATTCAATAAACGGATGCACACTAGGTGTTTGATATCTGTTCTCTATGGTGATTATGACATAATCCCAAGAAGGGAGCTTTGGAGTGCATTGCGAACTCTATCCACAGGTATATTGGCTGAACCTTGGCTGGTTTTAGGAGACTTCAATGCGGTAATAGATGAGAGTGAAGTTTGTGGGCAAGCTGCGGATACTAGTGCTTCAATGGTGGAATTCAGAAATTGCATTCGGGACACGGGTCTCGTGTCGCTGCCTTTCACCGGCTGCCCGTTTACATGGCACAACTGCAGTGAAGGGCCTAGAAGCTTGTGGAAGAGGTTGGACAGAATGCTTGTGAATGAGGCGTGGCTGGACATTTGGCCTAGTTCGTCATACCTCTCCGCGTTACCAAGCACCTCAGACCATTCTCCGCTGATTCTCACCGGAATGACCAGCTATACTGATCATGCCGTATTCAAATTTGACAATTATCTAGCACAATTACCAGGATTTTTGGATTCCGTGGAGAACATCTGGAAGCACCGAATTTCAGGGACTGCAATGTATGAAATTGTGTGCAAGCTGAAACTTTTAAAATCTGAGTTTCGACGACTGAAGAAACGGACTGGTAATCTGACTGATAACGTTCAGAAAGCAAAGACATTCCTTGATAAAGCTCAATCGTTATTTACTACATACAAAGAGGATATCTTTCTCAATCTTGTGAAATGCTGTCGCCGGGTTTATGCAGCGGCTGTTAAGCTGGAAATCAGTATGCTTCACCAGCGGGCCAAGTTGCGATGGCTGAAACACGGGGACCAAAGTTCGAAAGTCTTTTTCCGAAAGATTAACTCGTCACGAGTGAAACAAAGGGTTTTTCAGATAACTACAGCACGTGGAGAACTTCTCACAACACAGCATGATGTTACTCAGGAGTTTATTTCGTATTTTCAGAATTTACTTGGGGGTTCTACCACACACAGGTTGCTTGATTTGGGGTTTTTACGTCCTGCTCTTAAACATACAATCACTACGGCTGAAGCTAGCCTCCTAGTAGCACCAGTAACACAGTCTGAAGTAAGAGAGGCTTTCTTTGACATAGATGTTGAGAGTGCCCCAGGTCCGGATGGGTTTACCTCGGCATTCTATAGGGCTGCTTGGCCAATAGTTGGTCAGAGTATGTTTTGACGCTGTTGATGAGTTTTTCCGAACGGGTAAACTTCTAACACAGATCAATACAACTCTTCTAGCCTTGATCCCGAAGGTGAATATGCCTACTTATGTCTCAGATTATAGACCGATCTCTGTTGTAATGTTTTGTACAAAGCTATTACCAAGATTATAGTGCTACGTCTACAACGGGTGCTTCCTTTGCTTATCAATTATTCACAGAATGCCTTCGTACCAGGAAGAAGTATCTCAGATAATATACTTTTAGCCCAAGAATTACTTGCCGGCTACAATCAAACAAGACTTCCTGAACGGTGTACACTCAAAGTGGACATTCAGAAAGCATATGATTCGGTCGAGTGGGACTTCATGGTGGAGGTTCTGAAGTTATTCAACTTTCCACATCAGTTTATTACTCTCATTGAGAAATGTATTTCGACAGCTTCATTTTCGGTTTCTCTTAATGGTTCGATACATGGCTTTTTCAAAGGAGGTCGGGACTTCGACAGGGTGACCCCATGTCACCTTATCTTTTTGTTTTGGTGATGGAAATCTGGAACTTGCTTCTCCAACACAGAGTTCAAAACGCAGCCAATTTCCAGTACCATTGGAAGTGCAAGGAACTTGGTTTAGTGAATCTATGCTTTGCGGATGATGTTTTAATTTTCTGTAAAGCTGACATTCTTTCAATAAAGTACTAACTGATACTTTGTGTGAGTTTGCTACATTGTCAGGTCTTAAAGTAAACCCGGCTAAGAGTCAAATCATACTATCGCGAGCAGTGCAGCAACAACGTCAACAGATTCTGGAGCACTTGGGGTTCCAAGAAGGATCACTTCCTATTAAATACTTAGGTATACCTCTAACTTCTTCTAGACTAACGATTGCGGATTGCAGGCCCTTACTCGACAAAGTAGACGCAAGATTAGCGGGCTGGAGCAATCAGACCATGTCTTATGCTGGACGGCTACAACTCATCAAATCAGTCCTTAGCACATTGCATATGTATTGGGCCTCGGTTTTTATTTGCCTAAAGGCGTTCTGAAAAATCTGGAGATGAAGATGAGAACATTTCTCTGGCAAGGACAATCTGGACGGGGAAATGCTAAAGTTGCGTGGGCTCAGATTTGCAAACCGAAGGCGGAAGGAGGTCTTGGCATTAGTAGTCTGATTACTACGAATCAGGCACTAATTCTGAAACAACTATGGAGGATATTGCAGAATGATGGTACTTCGATTTGGGTGGATTGGATTCAGCAATACAGGCTTCGTCATTCAACATTTTGGACTTTCAATCGCACAACGGGTTCGTGGAGTTGGAAGAAAATGCTTAAACTGAGACCTCTTCTACAAAGAGGTGTCATCTACAAGGTAGGAGATGGCTCTTCCTTCAGTCTTTGGCAGGATATTTGGCACGAACGGGGACCACTCTGTCTAACTTATCCACGGGGACGGGCGGTCACGGGATTGCCTTTATCATCGACCCTTTCCAGCGTGTTACAGGGGAACCAATGGTGCTGGCCGGCATCGACAGACACGGATATTGTTGAGATCATCTCCCAGTTACCTCCAACACAACCTTCAGCAGCAGACAGAATTTGTTGGATCAGCAACTCGGGACAGTACACGTGCAGTCAGCAAAATTGCTCATTCAGCCGACAAATCCACGGGTTCATTGGCACGGACTACTTCATGGTAAGTTTAAGATACCACGACATGGGTTTATCTTTTGGTTGGCCTGCTTGCATAAACTCTCCACCATGGATAAAAC
>JACGWL010000283.1:0-70126 GCA_034509725.1 Sesamum angolense
CATACATGTATTAGTATAATGCTCGCGCATTCTAAGTGGGGATGTCATCGGTGTGCAGGTTGGCTTTCTCGTCATATGTTCACCTGTAATTTGGGTGACCAATCCTTTAACACCAGATCGCCGCCTAGAGTCCTGAGGTATGGAGATACACTAACGACGCGCCCGCGACGTCCAAATTGGGGTCTCTGTGGGGCCCCACCCCCTACCCCCTCCTCCCCCCTCGAATCCTCAACATGGCTGCACGTGATTATCGTAGCAGCTCCGCTCCTGTATCCCTCTTGTCATGATTTGTGTGTCCCTCATTACTATATGAGGAAAAATTTTCAGTGCAATAAAACATGCAGAAGCTTCTATCTTTTTTATTTTTATTCTTATTTACAGAGTAGATTTATTGGAAGTAAAGAGCAATATTCATCGGCTAGTTAGTCTTACATTTTTTATGTTGAAAGCTATACTTACATTGAATAATAGCTAAGAATTACAAATATGGCTGTGCTATCTGCTTAGCTTATAGGATGCCTGGCCAGTGGGTGTGCAGATCAGTTTACCGTCGTACAGCTATATGTTCATCTCCTCTCACTCCTGCACTGCGATCCCTCTCTATGCGTGGCATCTATACTCGATGGGACTTGGATATAAGACTACCTGACATCTTCTGTGATCGTGTTCCGCGGCGCTCTCGCTCTGAATTATTACGTTATTGTCACTAGTTCGGTGTGGACCTGCTCGAGCGCCCGTGTGCCCTATTATACTCGGTCAGATCTTCTTACTGAATCCGACCTATATGTCTCTCCGTGCCTCAGCTGACCTGTTCCGGTTTGCTCGTCGATTATCTACTTTAATTCGAGGTAACAGCTGAATAATTTATATATGAACACGTCGATAATTAATATTTCGATTGTTGTAACGGATCATTTCAGTGCACAAAAAGATGTAGTTTATTAGTAATTTTATTAGAAGAAAAAGAACATTTAATCGTGTTTAATTGCCATGATTAAAAATAAATAACTGTAATAAATAATTATTGATTATAAAAACGTAAGGATTAGTTTTTTTTTTTTTTTTAGGTTCAAAAAATAGTATTTTTTTTTCTTCAAGTGATTTTAATTATTTTTTAGTAATAAATTCGATTACGTTTTATATTTAATTTTTGTCAAAAAATAGTATTAAAATGTAAAGATTTTTCAAAACAAATTTGGAGAAAGGAAAAAAAAATAGAAATGTGAATTTGATAATAATGAGATGATGGTGGTCTTATCCATAAATAATATTAATAATAAGGGTAATAAATGGTAAAAGTAAATAAAGCCAATAAATAGAAATAATTTCCTTTGGGGAAAAAGGTAAAATACTCATGATTTTCCTCCACACCAAAAGTGGCATATATATATATATAGATTGACAATTATTATTTATTTTTGTCATATGGTTCATTAATGTTGGATAGACATACTTGTATTATACAATATTTGAATTGATTGTTGTTGTGCAAATTAATGAATATTGACTGTCATCATTCATCTTATCTAATTGCAATTAATGGTAATTTACACTGTGATTATCAAGGATAATATTTATATATATATATAATCAAATCTCATTAATAAAAAAAAACCCTTTTTGACCATAAAAAAAGAAATTAACTTATACCTATTTTTAATAATGTTTGAATTATTTTAATTAATTAACTAACTAACTCTATTTTCAAGAAAGTAGATGATGCTGAAAAGAATTCTATTTCGAATCAGATTCGTTCTTCGTCCTGTCAATCATGTAATAAGTGTTGTATAATACGTTTCGGTGTGGTTGGACCCAATTCGAACTCGTATTTTTGAATATTCATAGAATTCAGAATTAGAAAAAAAAAATTGATGTTATTTTTAATAACATTTGAATGAATTGTTTTAACTAATTAACTCTATGTATTTTCAAGAAAGTTAACGTCGAAAAGAAGTTTAATTTAAAAATAAGATTTATTCGTCCTTTTCAATCCACAATCTTTTTAGACGTGGTTGAATCCAAATCGAACTCAAATTTCTCTTGATGACTTGAAAATTGAATATGAAAAAAAATAATTGCAATGATTAAAATTGGTATATTTAAATCAAAGAGCATGATGAACAACTATTAAGATTCTTTCTGTTTTTTTTTTTCAAATTTTCTCTTTGGGATTCAAATTAAAAGGCATCAGATTCATGTTTGATATTTCATCCAATTTTAGTATAAAAACAGCTAAGGATCCTACCGTCACATACAATAAAAACACACTGAAAAGATTCTCTATTATTATTATTATTATTATTATTATTATTATTATTATTATATTATTATTATTATTTTAATTAATTACACTCTATTTTCCTAATAATATATACATTTGTAAAAAATCATATATTTTTATATCTATATATTTAGAGCTATCATTCTCAGAATCTCCACTTGCAGATGAGTTAAATGAAAAAGACAGGAAACAACAAAATGAATAAGAGGTCAGAATTACTTTAAGATTTATTTTAATTTGTTTATTTGACTTACTATGTGGATGGATATATTGCCATTACAAACCAAATATAGACAAATTCACTATAAATTTAAAAAAAAAAAATTAATGGGGTTTTGCCCTAATTAATTAGTGGTAAAATTAAGGTTCTGAAATTTAATTAATAAATAAATACCGATCAGTCTCGCTCAAATACTCCTATTATTACGCGTGTTTAATTGGTAAAGATGAATTGTTTTATTTTTTAATATGATGTGTTCGACGTACTCTTTAGGGCTGCATTGATAGGACATTTATGAGTAATCTTTTAAGCGGCTTTGATTAATGCTCGTCTTGAGATTGATTAACAAGAAAAAAATTGAAAACAAATTCACTAAAAAAAGTATTACATTAGCTTCATATCAATTAATTTGTAGACGTCAGATAATGTTGTTGAGCATTTCATATCGATGATAGACGAGGAGCTTTAGCGACTTATTACATGCCCCCCACAACCCTTCTCCCCATTGAGATGCTCTTTTAAAATAAAGCAGTGATGCTCATACGAATTTAAAGTGAATAATACATGGCGCAACGGAACACGTTGATAAGAAGAGTTTGAGTAATTATAAGACGTAACGCCTCATTTTTTTTAACGAGATGCATCTTCAAAAAAAAAAAATCATAATATTTATATAAAAATAAAAATGAACAATACCTCACGCAGTCAGATATGAATCAGATGGCATACCAAAACATTTAGATAAAAAAAAGAATATAACTACACAATTTCTTTGTTCTTTTCATTGTTTTGTGACTTCACTTGAAGTGAGGATCAAATCGGGAAAATTAAGAATGATGCAAAATAAAATTGAAATAGTACTAGAAATGATAGAATTGGAGTATTGTGAGCAAACAATGTGACGCATTTAACACTCCATATAATGTATAATAATATTTTAAGTGAATCATATAAAAGCTCTAGAGAAAAAAATTAACTTACACGTTTGTATGGGTCTTCTTGTATGCAAAAAATAAAACATATTTGCAGAGAACAAGTGAATCCACCCACTAGAGCAAGACCTTGGAAATGATACTGAGTGTTATAGAATTTATATTAAATGAGATTAACATCTCCTAGATAGTACAAATTAAAAAAACTAACTGCATCTCCAGATGTCATCTATATCGATACAACAAAACACATACTTCCCATGATTCTGTGGCCGCCTACGTGCTACATCACCATCTGAATTTATTTGTGTGGAATCTTTTTTCTATATGAATAAGGTACATACAATGTACACGCAATAAAAAAAGAAAAAATGAAAGAAAGAGGAAAACCTAGATTGGTAATAAATTATAAACATCTTTAATAAAGTTTTTAAAATGGATAAGATATCCTACTTTCCCTAATAAAAAAAGAAGTAGTATGTCCCCTTGATTCTATATAATCTCTCGAAGATACTAACGTCCATTATTACGTAAAAGTTGTAAAAAAATTTTATTTAATAACATATCGAATTTAAACTTGTTAAAATATATCAAGTGATAAGTTTTATGAATTTGGTATTGACAAATTAAATAAATGAAATCCAATACGATATTAAAACAATTACTAAAAAAAAAAAAAAAAAAAATCACAAAATAAGAAAAAATAAAATTATAACGAACAGTACATTAGTTCACCTATTCTGCTGACTAATAGTGAATATGAAATGTTATTGCTTCTCTACATCTGTAAGATAATGCAAACAACATTCCGAATTTTCAAAAACTATATTGAATTGAGTATCTCTTTAATATCGAATTTATATTCAACTTATTCATAGGTTTATATGGATGGATACATCTATAGTCTTCTTACTTAACAAATATATATATGTATCTCATATTTAACTCTTGAAATGTGTGGCCTTTTAAAAACATTTTAAGTATCTATCAAGATGTTAGTTGTTTTAGTGTATAATATTCTAACATATATAATAAAAAATGAAAAAAATTAGTATCTTAATTTTCTAACAGGGACTAATATTATATAGGTTTCCACATTGGTCATCTAAAGGGGGGAAAGTTATACCCATTAATAGATGTATTGGATTTGCAGATTAAATTTCCTTGATTAAAATCATTGATGAAGACATCAATTACAAAGCATGTGTTGGTAGAGTGTTGATATATTCTTACTATAGCCCTCATACATACAGAATTCATTTGACTGAGAAATTACAATAATATCATGTTCATTGAAAGACTCTTAAATAGAAATAACTCCACTCACAAGAAATAGGTGACAAAAAATAACATATCTATATGACAGGTTAGAACTATAAGACATAAAGAAGATATTAGCTAATATACCTTAATATGTCCACAAGATGCGTTCTAACCTCTCTCGGCTATCTCTCTTACGAAAGGAATAATATAAATTGACCAACAGCATAGCCTCTGAAATAATGGAATCGGTGAGGAGATTCTAAGAACAGAAATTGACGAATTTACACAAGAATATTTAGTTAGATTTCATTTCAGGAAAATGGAAGGCAGCTCAAAAAAATTATGCTACTGTTGCCAAAGAAGTTCTTGTCATTGTTAAATGTGTTTCAAAATTTCAAGATGATTTGTTAAATCAAGAATTTACTATTAGAACAGATTGTTCTGCTGCCAAAGTAATGTTCAATATAGACTTTAAGCATGATGTCTCTAAACAAATGTTTGCCAAATGACAAGCACATTCGACCCCATTTAATTTCACCATTGAGCATATCAAAGGAAAGACTAATAGTCTTCCTGACTTTTTATCAAGAGAAATATTGATGAATGCTGATGAATTCCAACATGAATTATTTAGAGGAATGAATATCTCCTCTAAAAATTCAGATATTTGGACTGAAGAATTAATTCAAGGAAATAACTTTCTCATGAATGGAGTTCATTGGCCTATTTATAAATTTAAATTTTGGGACGGGCCAATTGAATATAAGGCAAGATTAAAGAGGAGCCAAAGAATACTTATGAAACGAATTAATGATATTATTGAAATTATTTCTGACATTCTTATTCAAATTCCAGATACAGATGTCTCAGCAAAAATCGTATCAAACAACTATGGATATCAAATTTTCTATATCATCAGCAAATTGCTAGTTATTATGCTGGCTAATAGATTATTTTTATTTTTCAGGAATGCTTCCTCATAGAGGAAGGGGAAGGAACTCCTCTAATCAAGGAGGTAGGGTTTCCGTCTATGAGACTTAATTCACCATGAAAATAGGTCACTAATTAGAAACAATATTTTCGGAATTGGGAGAAAATAATTTTGAAGAAAAAATGAACTCTTCAAAACAATTTTCTTGAAAATAAAAAGGAACAGAAAAAATTAACAGAGTTGGTGAATCATCATCATCCTCTTACGCAAAAATAGTGCAAGAAAGTTGAAGAATTAATTAATAATAATATAATTCAGTTGAGATCATGAGGTAATTTATACTCTTTGAAAATAATGATGATTGGAAAAAAATGAATCCATGGTATCTAATGAAAAGATATTTGATGTTGCATCATTTCAATATATAGGGTCATACAAAACGAGAGCACATTATGAATTTATTTTGAAAAGCTACAAAGAGTGTTGAAATTAATCACACATACTCTAAGTAATGAGGAAAAGAATTTTAACTTACTCAAAAAGCAGTAATTAAAAGTTCATTACTGCTATTGAATGGGATTAACCCAGTAGGAGAAAAGAATATATTAATCCAAAATCAAAATATCCTACAAAATTTATTTATTGGTATTATGTTGAAGCATTCAATAAGCCTTTCTCTACGAAAAATTATAAGAATTAACACACATAGTTTTCTAAAATGTGTCCATTAGTGTTTCAGCAGGAATACCAAATTTGGGTGTTTCAATGGTAAATAACTTTTGGTCATCAATTTCTATTCTTCCTGAAATTTTCAAGGAATATTATACAGAATGGGTGAATTACTCGCTGAAAATTATTCAGGTAGAAAAATCAAGAAAATGGGTTGAAGGAATGGCTTCACTATACTTTTTTAAGGAATTTTCCATCCCTTGGATTTGGAAATGGTTACCAGAAGTATGAATTACCCTACAAAAAATCCCATGTATTAAGGGAAGATTTTGCACCAAATTTTGGAATAAGTTAATGTAGATTGATCCAGAAAAGAAGTAGTATGGTCAGGAAATTATCAATGAAATGGAGGAGAAGTTCCAAGAATATAAAAGCCTTGCTCAGAAGGAAGAATATCAAGCTCCCAATTCTTTTGAACATATTTCTTGGAGAATCCTAAATAGAAAGGGAGTTATCACGAAAGAACAAATGATTGAAGAGTATCTCAGCCAATGCAAAAGATTCTCCAAAAGAATCTTCAGGGTTTGCATCCCCAAATTTTTGGGAAAGATATTGACCTGTTACTTTATTTATATTATATGTAGATAATATTTGTTTTATTATCTTTTTTTTAATAACATTGAGATGTATATTTTAGGATATGTCTTTTAGCATTTAAGATTTGAGTCCAAGCTGGCTGTATGATTCTCTAATAATCTCCTACTAATCTCAAGAAATATTCTCTCTTATATATTAAATTGCACTTATAATCTTAGTGATGAAGATAATGATATATAAGTGAGAGTGTGTAAAATTTAAATAGTAATGCCTTCTGTCTTCTGTACTTCTCTATGTGTATTCTGTAGCCTTTCTCCTAGCTAACATAGGAAATTTTTTATCTTTATTTGTGATCTGTAACATAGTTAAGCAAACAACTTTAGTTTCTCATCTCTGTGCTAGAAAACCTCTCATCTAGCAGATGTGCTGCTAAGAAGTCACCTTCAATGCCACGCACGAGCTCACCAGACCTTCTTCATAACTAATCTCTACATCAATTTTCAAAAGACGACAACTCTTACAGGTTCATGCTTATAAACGGCTCTGCATAAACATCTGAACCAAAACATTGCAGATCGTCTCAGGCTATGCTCTCTATTGGTAATTTGTTTTCACAGTGTGGAAATTGGTATTTTCCTAGCTCCTAAGCGATAAATATTCAGACATGTTCTCAAGAACAAACCTTGTGTTAATACTTAATTTGCATATAGTTCTCTGTAAAGTTTTTAGAAACTTATAAATTCAATGAAGAACACATATAGTGATTCTTAGATCTCCATATCTATCATAATGAAAGCTTAACTTGTATATAACTAGAATATTGGACTTAGGATGTCATCTCGATAATTTTATTTTATTTTTAGGTGAATTAGGACTAACTATATGTGAGACGTTCCATATTGAGTGGTAGTCCTTAAGTCGACTCCAAATTTGAATCCTTGCATTCTCTATTGCGACACATCCAAACTAGATTCCTGAGCCTCTCAGCCTTGTTCATTTGTTTGAAAAACGACTCTTGTTGCGTTAGCAGTTTAATGGAGATAAGCCTTTGCGTATGGATGAGGCCACAATTAGCTTATTCTCAAAGGCCTAGATCTTGCTAGGAGTCCCTGTCTTCAAGGTGTTGTTTAAGAAATTCTAAATTAGTTAAGTGTGAAATTAACGTATAAGTGATTCCTTGCTTGCCTGCGCAGATCTTGATTTGAGGTACGATGATGACTTTCTTATCTACGAAATCCATATCTGTTTATTTGAATTGTGAAAATATATTGGCTCTACTCTCTTGTATTACTTGGACATTACTCAAGTGTCTAATTGTATTGGTCAGTTTATACAACTACTAAGCGTCACTCTCTCCAGTACTCACTCTAGCTCATAATCATAACAATTTGCTCCTATCAACTAGGGCAATACACACTAATCTGAACTCACCAAATATTTTTTTGCGCCAATGGTTGGCCTCAATAACAGTGGTAACAAAAGTCTCATTTTTCTAAAGACAACAATTATGCTATCCGTTAATGTCGGATGAAGATTCAGGAAATACTACAAATTGTCAACCCTCTGGAGCTCAGCATGTTGAAGAAAGCCGTTTTGCGTGTTATCTGTTAACCACAGCTAGTGTCAAAAAACGTGAAAATAATTAGATTCTTATGGTCCATTCAAACATGTGAAAATAATTCCTATTTACGTCACTGACTACGCCTCATCTAATTAGACAAGATCGCTTAACTCGGCTTATCTACATTGCCTCTCAAACTCCTATGCACGATATATTCCCATCTTCTTTAAATTGTTAGAAATGGACATACTTCTTTTCATCGGTCAAACAGAATTCATGCATAGCCTATCTTAGGACTCATAATCTATCATGACCAATCATTGAACATATCATAATAGTTAACGGTCGGTCATATTTTATCGCTGAACAGTATGCTAATTGATGGCAAATAATCAATAAACATTATATATATGAGATAGCGTTTCAATAAAGTGATGTAATCAATGTTATTACAAAAGGAGATGCTGAATAACGAACTAAGATTATCCTTAAGGGAGTATAGCTAATAACCATAGCCATCATCATGCATTAATATGTGGTAGTTCTCCTAGATAAACTACACAGTCAGAGTGACAAATTGCAAATATCTAGTTAGTGAGTAGATATGTGTACGGGAATACTCGCACTTCACCAAATTAAGTTTGATACCTCGTCGTTCACATTAGTGTCTTTTTGAAGACACCTGTGCAGACTTGGAGGGCATAATGGATTTAATGCACATCGTTGTGTGTAATCGTTCCTCACAGGCAAAAGATGACCCTATGGCTTAACAAGATGGGTGCATCCTGACTCTGATCCATTTTTTGTGTGGCCCTGGCAAGCATGGTTCATCCCGATAATTATGTACCTAGTAATCCCATGTGTCCTCTGTCTTTCACGCCATACCAGAAGAATATCTCTCCAGGTATCTAATCCCTTTGTAAGTTGTGTCTACTTTTAGGGGAAAAAAATTTCAGTTTTTCTTTCAATTTTCTCTTAGCCTCTCAGATGAGTGCAGTTGGCGTGTGAGATAACACTGATACTTCCCAATCCTCTCATTAATCTAAAAGGTAACCTTAATCAAGAAGCCATTAACTCCGTACTGACTATCTACATACTCTATCTCTGACGAGGTGAGCATAACTAATTTAAAATATAATCTCATTGGAATTCCTAGATACACAACTACCTAAGCTATTTATCACCAACGATACTCTATCTCTCATCCTGAGTGGTGTGCGAATACACAGGTGATAGTGATAGGTGATAAAGCTCTTCGATCTTATTAAAATTGGCTCGAACCATAAGGAATACATCTATCTGTGCGGCGTAACGTTCTCATGTTCCTCTCTCACTGTCAATTCTAATGGATCAATAATACTATATTTTCTTAATATTAGAGGGGTAGGTAAAAAAAAAAAAAAAACACTATCTTGCCTTGACATGCTTGCTTGCCTGACATCCTTATGTTGTTAGAACTTTTGTTGAATTTAACTTATCCTTTGCTAGAAATTTGGCTATGTTTTTGTTTAAACTTATAACAATATAAAAATTTGATTGTTTTAGATCAATATTTTTGGAGATCTAACTATTCACATAGCTAAGAGAATAGCTAATTTCTGCAATGTTAATATTTCCAGTGCTTAGATGAAAGAGGACATAAATTTGTAATGCCACGTGCTACAAAACCCCCAAAAGAGCCCCAACGAAAATCAAGGAGGATCACTTGACAGATTGGGCCCCATGGAGGATTTTTCAAATATGGTCATGGAAAGTAAACTCATTGAGGCATGCTTTGAGGAAAAAAAAACATTTGAACCATTAAAAGGATCTAGAAACAAGTGGATAGAGTCCTTTGTTATATGGAGTGGACATATATTTACAACTCTACCAGAGTCCTCTAGCTCCCTAAAAGACTTTTAGATCACCACCCTCTTCTCATCATTGCTCAATAAACTGCCACTAGGTTGCCTCATCATTCAGGTTCCAGGACATGTGGATTGATCATCCCACCTTCTAAGATACTGGTCAGAAATCCTACAAAAATTCCTACTAGAGGTTATAGTATGTATAAGCTCCAACAAAACTCTATAGAATAAAAGATAACCTGAAGGACTGGAACATGCAAGTGTTTTGGAATGTTTTTAGTACAGTGGAGCAAGCTAATGAAGCTACCACTAATGCTGCAAAAGCCTTTGATTGAAACCCATCAAAGGCTAACCTTATTGCACTGAATAAGTCCAAATAAAACAAAAGTATACATGTGTTGCTTTAGTACAAGCTCTCACTTCAGAATCAAAATTTTAGAAGTAAAAAAGCAATTGCAAGTGGCTAGAG
Source organism: Sesamum angolense (assembly GCA_034509725.1). Classification (NCBI taxonomy): domain Eukaryota; kingdom Viridiplantae; phylum Streptophyta; class Magnoliopsida; order Lamiales; family Pedaliaceae; genus Sesamum; species Sesamum angolense. Next base: position 10,771 of record JACGWL010000283.1, read on the forward strand.
ACTAGGGAGAGAAATACGAAATACTTCCATTCCCTGGCCAAAAAGAAGAGAATCAGAGCCTCCTTGTAGCACTCGTTATTATACTACGGCTATAGCTCCCTAAACACCATACTTAAAGCAAACCGTACTTATATGTATATATGCACATAATCATTATGCACACGTAATCCATACATCACAAACAACACAATCACAACCAACAACATTATGTATATATGCACATATCAACACCACAAACTAAAACTATTGTAATAGTTCACTGTCCACATTTTAATTCTCCTCTATACATCCCAAAGTATGATTTATTTCACACAGGACGAGTTAGGAGAAAACCGCATACTGTCCCAACTTGACAGAATGCAAGGCTTGGACCTAGCCCTCAATGAGTAGACACCACAAGAACTTCTCCTAAAAAATGTTAGCACATGAATGAACCTGCAACTCACTAAGCAAATAACTGGCACTATCTATACATGTACATCAAATATAGTCCAGATAAACAAGATGGGCATCGTATGTAAGATATAATCAATTTAGTTTCAACACAAATAAACTTTATGTAATAATGGTAGTCAATTCATAGCAAAACAACCAATTAAACTTATCCTTCCCTAGCCTGCTTACCAGAAGGTGATATAATTTTTTATCACGACTTCCTCACAACTTAACCTCATGTGTTCATTACATACATGAATCCCCTTGACACCCTGGCTCATCAATTTAATTGTGCATCATAGCTCTTTCAATTTGCATCATAGCTCTTTTTATATAGTATCATAACTCTTTTAATATCGCATCAATAACTCTTTTTGTTTTGCCACATAGGCTATTCCACAACATCAAGGGGTATTCACGTCACAATTATATTTCAATTTCCACCACTCACTCGCTTCCACATATTACCATTCTTGTAAGTACCTAGTAATGTAAAATTATATATTGACATATTCTCATTTCCAACCACCAACAACACATCATCATACAACAATGGAATATTTCAATGCATTTTTCTCATTTCACGTTCACAGTAGAAGCACTCAAATTAAATCAACCACCACTCACATCTTTTAGATAAATCAGCTTCGAAATGAATCGCAGGTTTATATAAAAGTAATACCACAAAGAAATGAAACATATAGAGATAATACTAATTATTTACTTACCTTGATCTTACAACGCTTTACTAGCAAATAAGGAGTTGTTCAATCCTCTACTTTATCCCCAAATCCTATATATAGAGTAATAATTCAATGCATTATTATTGATAATTAGTATATTGAAAATATATATCTCTCTCCTATGAATATAATTCTTTATACGTGTCTTATACAGCTGAATCGGAGTAGCCTAAGTTATTATTATTAGGTGATTCGAAGCGTTATCTCTGCATATGAATATAAGATTTTCAACAATCTGGTGGCTATAATTCTCAAATAATATATTCCTTAAAGTGCATCCTTATTAAAATACAATACAGACCTAATTTAATTTGCAAAAAATAAAAAATAAAAATATATATATACAGTAATCGCATAATTATATTTATCCTCTATGGAGTACTAACACATGTATAATAGAGCTAGAAAATTGGCATTGAAAGACCTTTCTATTGTCAAAGCTTCTACTGCTCCACTTTTCTCCCCCAAATCTTACAGGACCCACTTATTTATATTTAAATTATTTATATTACAGATCATCTACATATATTCTACATATTTAGTGCAGCTGTAGTATTATAACCATTAGTAGGTCTATTTCTTAGTTGAGTAAAATATTTGAGCCCCAACAACCCATAAGAAACTTTATTATTTTTTGAATAATATCAACAGAATTTTCCAACAGATTGTGGCCTATCCACATACCCTAAAGTACTTCAATAAACTGCCGTTTACACTCTGATAAATTCAGTATTGCCTTTAAGACTTACATTTCTTATTTTTATTTTTCTCTCAGTTAATTTCACAAGATATTTTTTTCCCTCATAAAAAAAAAGCTATTACAAGTAGAAAATAAAACAGGTATTGATTAGCATCTTACGGGAGAAAAATATATAAGATAGTGTATTTATCGCTTTGAATGACAAACATAAAGTACAAACTCCCAAATAATATTTTCTAAACTTCGCACTGAAGTTTCTCAAAACATAAAAAACCACAGCATAATAAAAAAATAGGAAAAATTATATTCGGCCAGGGAGCCCAGGGCCCCGGTAAAGCAGTGACGGCGAACTCCGAGCCTTGTAAGTCAGACAAGCGGCTGTAGCATTTTCAGTAATAAAAATGTAAATACTGCAGTAGTGTAAAAAAAAAAAATATTAACTGCCATAAGACAATTATATTCAAGACATATAATATTTGAATAGTAACTGGCCTGCTGCTCTATATCCGCCTAGTTCTAGATAACTACAAGATTTATTTATTAATAAATAAAAGTTAGCTCGCTGCCAAATTCGTTTATAAAAGCTCTATTACACAACTTTGTTAATTGCTTTTGTAACATCCTATTAGTCGGTTTTTAATCTATTAATTTTCATGGCTCTAAACTTTCGTAACAGTTTGTTAACGTGGTTGGATATATATTTGGTAATCTTATTTTGGCACTATTATTTGTAGATACTCAGCCCGTTCTAAGTTGATGGATTTAGCTGTAATTGCATTTTAATACTTGGTTATGTGTAAAACCGAATCCCTCTGTTAACTGTGTATGTAAAACTATTTGTAACAACTGTATAGAGCATTGAAACTCTTTTTCAACACTATAAGTATTCTGTAACTTATCATCTTTAATATTCTCAGCAATGTCTTTCTGGTTAGTCGCAAAAAGTCAGTTCCAACATGGATCAATATAAAAAATTAAATTTTTTTATAATTATGATTAATATAATTAAATATTTAATTTATTTAATTTTATTATTTATTATAATTATTTTTAATATTTAATATTTTTAAATTTATTTTAATTTAAATTTTTTTTCAACATTTAATATTTTTAAAAAAACACCTAAATATGAAAATGAATACTTAACAATGCATTATATAATATAGAAATTATTGTTTTAAATTGTAATTTTTATTTTCACAAAAATATTAGGAAAATAGGTAAAACATTCATAGTCTAAATCTACAGAATCATGTGGCACATTATTCTCGTGCGTGCATGGTTTGATATCATCGTGTCCGGATTACGTGGATGTCACTTGGTGGTCGCCTTATGTCTGTATAGATGGCTGGACTATAGGTATCATACAACTATTAGAGCCAAGTCAGGGTTACGCGAAAATTTAACAAAACAATAATCGGGCTATTCTTGAGTGTATGTGCAAATACTCCGCATACATCTGGAACCCAACCATGTGCGTTGATCACTCACTCCACCGGCTAAGACGCCGTGATGGCTTCCCGAAGCCCACTCGAGGTGTGCGTATGGAGCAGTGAGAGCGATAGCGCTGTTTCGCAGCATGAATGGCCTCGAGCTAATTGTGGTGGCCTCGGAGCCGACACCGAATACTCGGCCCCCTTTTCCGCACCGCCTGTTGCTAACATTCCACAGTGCCTTGCTCCTAAAGGGACTCACGCCGAGGCTTGAGACGACGCCAAGTGCCTGTTCTATCCATGCATGTGTTCTCGTCTGCATAGTGGCATCCCTCACACAACCCAACGAACGCCTTATGCAAACATGCTTAAATAAAGAGTGTAAGAAAAAATCATATAACATTCTGAAAATGTTAGAGTTTAATAAGAAGAGATAATAAAATGACCCCCCCAGTTAGGTGACCTGACAACCTCCTTCCATCTTCGCGACCACTCCCAATTCTTACTGACCAATTTCGTCTTTTTCATGTTATAAACTATTCTCCGAAAAACACTTCTCACTCTGATAGTTGACTGGGCATGCGAGTTGTGTGTCTTCGTATTGTTCCATCAGGACGTCAGTTAATTAAAAGTAATAGAAATAAAAAAATAAAAATTGATTTATTTATTAAAAATTATATCTGATAAGCCTCTTACCCAGTCCTTTTTTGTGAATGACACTCCCATACCTGAAGATGCGAACGCCACCAGCTGGTTTACTAAGATGGATTTGTATCTAGTCTGGCTTACGGGGTGGGTTCCACGCCCTCAGGATATTTACTCAAATTAATATACATTACATTTCACCAAACATCTTTAAAAAGAATAACCGACTGTGAGTTCTTGTTACGAATTCTTGGCTACGCCCAGAAACTCTATGAAGCCTGCGCGCTAGATCCCTCATTCCGGTGCCCAGACATACTTACTATTGCGTGATTACCAAATAGGATATAAGTCTTTCGACAACGAGCGTCGGATGGTCACAATGCTGGCTCTCACATCCTGATCCAAGAGATTGTTTATGTCTCCACTCGCATATGGCTCGATAAAAATCCAGAAGACAATATAGAAAGAATAGCTCTCTTGCCGCGAGGACCTATCATCACTGTGATATATTTATTACTCTCAAATATATAGACATTAATAAACTACCACATATCTCCCTCAAACCATAAACGTCCTGTGTAAAACTTTATTTCGCAGCGCGTGCGTGGGCTACTTCGCTGCTCCGAACGATACATCCTCTATATATACACATATCGTCCGTTGTGTATGATAATCCTAAAAACTCTTCCAATCTGGCCCCTGTGTGGATATATCTAATCTCAGAATTAAATTGTTGCCCTCCCCTCTCAATAATAGACCCGCTTCAATGCCTCCTTTTGACCGCCATTTACTTGATAGTAGCTATTGTGAAAATTCTCAACTCCGCAAGACAAATAATCTTCTGCGACCCCTTTAAAAAAAAACCAGCGAGTGTGCCTGTGTTATATCATAAACAAAAAGATTATTTAACTAAAGACTGAACTTATTTTTTAAAAAAACCAATAAAAATGTCTGTTCATCATAGCTGCGCATTCCGAACCGGCTGCTTGTATCTTCGCGTTCGTTTCGCAAAACCGTGCATGTGACTCGCTTCGTGTATGGTGGTGAAGTGCGATCCACAGCTCCGGGGCCCGGAAATACCTTGATGAGTTATTGGAGTGGCCCCTCGCCGCACTGACCCCACTGCGTCGGCACGTCAGTGAGGGATTCGGCCGGGGTTGGGAGACAACCTACTAATGACGGGTGGCGGCACGGATCCGTTGGCTCAGCCGGGTAGGGTTTGGGAGGGCCATGACGTGGCCACGACCACGGACCCTGCCCCGACCCCGACGCCTGCCAGGGCGAGGCAGCAGAAGGTAGTTAGACATTGAATCTACGATTTTAAAAATATAAATCATTTAACAAACCTTTTTATTTGGTTTTCTAATTTTTTTCATGTTCTCCCTTATTTTCTCTAAATATTATAATTATTTGATCTAATGTTCCTAAAAATTAGGTCAATTAGCGAATACTTATGCTAAACCTGGCTCTATATTTTATAAATATTATATCTGTTGGTTTGTCTTTCCATTTTGTCTCATAATTTATCTGTGATACGATAATTATCCTAATTTACCCTCTTTAAATTACTAAAGTCCTCTAATTTAATAAAAATTGCAATTTGGTAACATAATTTCTCTAATTTTTTGCAATATAGTCTATAATTTTCTAATATTACCTTATTTCCTAAAATTACCTTCCTCTAATTCTTCAAAAATTGCATTTCAGTCCATTATTTTATAATATGATCCTATTTTCCTAAATTTACCTAAGGTCCTCTAATTTTTCAGAAATTTCTTAAAAATTGAATGAAAGTCCAATTTCTAAAAATTGTAAACAAAGATAATTAATTAAATAAAATTATAAAAAAATTAGAAAAAATTCTAGAAAAATAGAAAAAATTACAGAAAAATTACTAACTTTAAATAAAATTTTTAAAAATTTTAGAAACTATTTTGGGAAATTTTTAGAAATTTATATTTTTAATTTAAGAAAATTCATTTTTAATTTCATAAATTAACCTAAATTTTTTTATATTAAGATTAACTAAATTTCTGAAAATTTCATAAAATTTCACAAAATTTTCTAAAGTAATAATCAACACTAAACCAACAATAATCAATAAACCAACAAATCAATCATGCAAAAATATTTTCAGAAAATTACCTAATATTTTCAGAAAAATATTTTGAAAATAATTTCAAAAATAGAAAATATTTCAAAAGTAAAAAAGGGACCAAAATAATAAAAAAAATGGTGTACCTCTAGGGGCGGTGGCTGTGGCGTGGCGGTGGTGGGGTGTCGCGGGCGCGGGGGGTGGGGGTCTTTGGCGTAGGGTGTGGGCATTGGCGCGGTGGGGTGATAGGGGCGGTGTGGGTGGATGGTGGCGACGGTGGGACGCGGTGGAGAGAGAGAGAGAGAGAGAGAGAGAGAGAGAGAAGAAGAAGAGGGAAAGCAAAAAATCAGCCAAGTGTTGCTTATATAGAAACTTTTGGAATGACCATGGCTGTTCCAAACACCGTTACAAGATGAGTTACAAAACCGCATGACCCGTTACAACAACTGTTACTACATATGTAGTTTAAGGAAGCTGTGTAAAAATTCGTTACAAAGTATTATAAAATAAACATACAACGTCGTTTTGGTCAACATTGTTACAAAAACCGTTACAAAGGGAGTTCCAAATAATTAGTTAATTTTTTTGAAAAAAAATATGCCGTTCTAGACAATTTAATGCTGCAGAAATGTATTATTGTAGTGGAATAATATTATCAAAATATATTATGATTACAATGATTGCAATAAAAGTATATATTCATAAATGTTAGTATTACATTGATGTAACTAAAATCATAGTGTTTCACTGCATGGGTTAATTGGGCCATCAAAATAAAGATTTCAACATCAGATACGATCACTGTTACAAAATACTCCATTTGCGAAATTTGTAGTCTGATCGGGTATACGGATATCGAAATATCGTTTCTGGAACGTAATAGCAAACATTCAACTTTGTGTATTTTTAAATCAGGCCATGTGATTTAAAATCAAATCGTCTGATATGATTTAATGAACACATATTTGTATGCATTCAAATTTGGTATGGATCGGATGGTCGGATGTAAAGATGTCGTACTTTACAGTCAAATTTTTTAAAATAGCTCATATTTTGGAACTGTCTTTGTAACTGCTCTTGTAATTAAACTTTGTAACGACCTTTGTAATGGTGTTTGTAATGGTCATTCAAATGTAAAATTCCCACCCATTTTTTAATTTCAAATTCAAATATTTTTACTTGTAGCGGCCTTTTCTTAATTTGGCAATTCCAAGATTATCCCGCCTTTTTAATCCCACTCACAATTATAACGGCCTTTGTAACGGCCATTCAATTATTTGGCCGTTCCAAATTTAAAATAATGGTAAAAAAATTTAATTTCCTTACAACATTGCACAATAAATTAATTTTCATACATTGTACATCATGTAGCTTCGTATTCCTCATCATCAATCTCGTCGTTCCCGCCGCAGTCTTCGTCTTCGTCTTCATTATCATCGTTATTTTCATGCAATAGTCTCCATGAAGTACCTACAGCCTCCAACACAACTTGTAAACCATTGGGGTCACGTAAATCATACGATTGATTATCGACGACCACTATAGGAACTGGTACAATTTTCTTCGTATGGTATGCCTCTGTCTCAGTCCACTTGGAATCATCGACAACTCTCCAAGCTTTTGTTTTACAAATAGCCATCCAGTCTACTTTATCCCTTTTCATACTTGGGTACTCTGTGAAATATACTTGTACTGCTTGTTGTGCAAGTATAAATAGATCATCCTTCTAGGGCAACCTTTTGAAGTTTACATCAACGAGGTGATAGCTTGGGTGCACCTTCATGCCTCGAACTAGATCGAGCCAACGACACTTAAACAACACGATGTGCAAGTTCGGAATAAGGGGGTATGTCAGTTGAATGATCTTTTCGATGATTCCATATAAATTATTTTCCTTGTCTATATACGATGAACTTTTGACACATACTTCGCAATTCATGGTTGACTTGCCGGTGTCGTGTCTTTTAGTCTGAAAGTTGTACCCGTTGAAAAAGTAGGCATTGAACGATGTCACTTCTGCACTGGGACCCCAATAATGACACTTCAGTAGCTCTTTGTCTGTATAATTTAGCTCAGGTTGTACCTGCACATTCATATATGATAAGTTATTTTTCTTTAAATTGAACATTGCAACGACGTACTTTTCAAAATTTAAAATGAAAGGTTATGTTTAACTTACACATCGTTTGGACCAATTCTTGAATTTAGTCGATACAAGTCAATCAATAATTCGATCAACTGGATGGTGGTGTTGGTACAACTCATTCAAGTAAGATTTGTACATGTATCAATAATATGTATAAATGCATACACTTAACATGAATATTAAACAAGGCTAATTTACATTAGAATTAACAACTTACTCATAATATGGTGTGCCTACTTCACAGTTGGTCAAAATGTATGTCTCGATGATGTGTCGTTCTGGTCCACTAAGCCATTTTTTCTTCGTGGCATCACTAGCTCTGCCAGGATAGTCGAAAATTGACACCTAAAATTCATCATTGCTGCGCGTGCACTCATCATTTCTTCACGGCATGCTTCACTTGGATTGCACGTCTGACTCAAAGTATTGTGACGTAAACAGGTCGATTTTCTCGACAATGTATGCCTCGACAATGGAAGCTTCAATATGTGTTTTGTTTTTCACCTTCTTCTTCAACTCACGTAGAAACTTTTCAAAGGAGTACATCCACCTGTATTGCACTGGACCCCTACGCGTGCTTCATATAGAAGGTGAAAAATGAGGTGTTCAATTGAGTCGAAAAAAATGATAAAAAAATATTCTCAAGATTGCACATGATGATGACAACATTAGTTTTTAAATCATGAAGCTCATGAACATCCAGCATGGTCGAGCATATGCTTTGAAATAATAGACTTACCTTAGTTAATGCGCTCCATACATGCTTGGGAAGCGTTTCACGAAAGGCAATCGGGATCAATTTCTGCATGAATACGTGACAATCATGGCTCTTCATGCCATGCATCCATAATTTCGTCATGTCAACACAGCATGCAAGGTTAGAAGCGTATCCATCCGGAAAATTTAGGCCACAAATCCATTCACATACTCTCCTTTTCTGCTCCTTCCCCAGTGTATATACCGCTTTAGGCATCATTCGGTCTACGTTCATCCAACTCCAGTTTAGGACGATTACATATGATCTTCACATCCGGGCGTGCATTCATATTAACTTTCATCTTTCCCTTGATGTCCATCACCGTGTTGAATATATTATCAAACACATTTTTCTCAATGTGCATGAAATCAAAGTTGTGTCGGATAAGAAGCGTTGACCAGTACGGGAGATCCCAAAAGATGTTTTTTTGTCTACTGTGATCGCTACCATAGCTATCAGGTAATAACAACGACATTTCAATTGCAGGATTAATATTTGCAACCTGATCGAGGATCTGGTCTCCTGTTAGCCTCGGACGTGCAACCTTATTCTCGACATGATTCTTCATAAAGGCTTTCTTATTACTTCGGGATGGATGGTGCGCAGGGAGAAACTGTTTGTGGCAGTCAAAGTAGCATGCCTTCCTACCGTGTTGCAGATGAAATACCCTTGTATCATCCACACAGACCGAACATCCCATAACCCCTGTGGTACCCAGACGCCATTCTATAAGCGGGTAGGTCGTTCACATTCCATATCGATGCTGCCCGCATCATGACAACCTGATCTGTGGCATGGTCGTACGTTCTCACACCCATATGCCACATCTGCAGTAGCTCTTCGATCAATGATTCCAAGTACACATCGATCAGACGCTTCGGGTCAGAAGGGCCAAGGATTACCATCGTCAGAAACATGTACTCGGAACTAATGCACATACCAGGAGAAATATTATACGGTGTAATGATAACCGACCAACATGAATAAGTACGATTGTACTGACCGTGCGGTGTAAAACCATCTGTGTAAAGGCCCAGCCGAACATTATGCGGCTCTTCTGCAAAATCAGGATACATCTAGTGAAAATGCTTCCACGCCTCGGCATCGTATGGATGACACACGGACTGTTGTCTGATGTGTGGCATACCACGTTATGTGCTCGGTAGTTGCCTTTAAGGAATACAACCTCTGCAGGCGGGGAGTCAGCGACAGGTACCTAAAGACTGCATACTAGGACTTCTTTCGGTGTGGGTCTCGCCCTCGAGCAGGCTTGTACCTACCGTCCCCATAGAATTTGCAGTACTCCAAATCGACATCGTCCTTCCAGTACAACATGAAACCATTCTTACATGCATGAATCTTCTCAACGGGTAAACCAAATCCTTTACCAACTTTTTCGTGCTGTAGTAATCTCCTAGTAGAGTGTGATCGGAGGGTAATATTTTATTAGCCCATTGAGATATTCTATTATATATTCGCTCAGAAATATGACCATCTGCCTTTATATCCACCAACACATCAACAACATCCAATTGAGGTTGATTGCAACCATCCCACAAAGGTTGGTTTGCAACATGCACTACATTGAAAAAACGGGCTGCCAACCCTGACTCATCATAATCGTATGGGCCATCACCGTCGTAAACATATGAACTAGTATTGGCATCCATAGGGCAAAACCTCGTACCATCATTAGGAACACCTTCGTGAGGAAAAACAAAATAACTCGGCCCGACTGCATAAAAAACCATCCTCTGTGCCCAATCTATACGTTGTTCATCACCCCACTGTGGATAATTACCCTCAATATGACCAGCTAAGGTTGGCTCATCCGACACTTGAGGGACACTAGGAGCCTCATAATAATCCTACATAGTATCCTCGCCATGCGAAGTCCAATTATAATATTAAGCCATAAACCCTCGCATACACAAATAATAACTAATTTCATCGGTTGTTCCAAACTTTGTGTTCTTGCACTTTTGGCAAGAGCACCTAATTTTGTCTCTATCCATATATCTACGTTGACCCTTAGCTCATTCTATGAAAGTCTTAACCCCATCCTCAAACTCTGGTGTAAGACCTGCCCTCCCCGGAAGGTTCTTATTATACATCTATCTCCTTAATTTTCCGTAACATGATGATATTATATATATAACTGCAAATTCACACATATGCAACATATAATTAAGCTATATTTTCCAGCTAATTTGACCACGACTTATAAATTTAAAAATATTAATTACATGCATTACACTACTTAATTAGGTGAATACATGCATATTAACAATATATTAATAACTAATATATATATATATATATATATATATATATATATATAATTAAAAATAAAAAATCGATCATAAAAACTAATTAAATTAATCACTAGCTACGTACTTAGCAAAATATATATAATTAATTCAATTAAATGCAATACAGTACTAAATTGGTCATACGTTGTTACCTAACCGACCAACTTAAAAGACGATCACCACTAGCTAGCTGATCGACGGTCTAAAAATTCGAGCAATATTATATATAATTAATTGAATATTAATCCAAAGCCACTAAAGTAAATATGCAAGAAAATTCGAGTATTGAGAGTGTTTGTGGTTAGTAAGATTTTCTAAGACATGAATTATAATGCAATGAAAACATCTTGCACATATATATAGATAATTTGTAGCAGCTTTCGTAATAGCTATTGTAACTCTTAATACGACCGTTGAAAAGTAGCCGTTGTTTTGTAACGGCTATTGTAACAACCACTTTTTGGTGATGACATTTGGAACGGTCATTATATCAACTTTGGTCACGGTTTCTATTTCATCCAAAAAGTTCGTTACATTGCCTTCGCCGTTACAAAAATCGGTATAATATTATAACAGCCGAAATGTTGTAACGATTTTACGCACAACACACTGGTTTTAATGACCATACCCACAATTTTTGGCCATTACAAAATAAGAAAATAATTTTTTTTCATATGACGTCAGCCCTCTCGTTCCGTTACAATACAGTTACAATGACCGTTACAATTTTAACGGCTTTTGGCCGTTATAAAAAAACAGTTACAAATTCCGTATTTTTTAGTAGTGCTTCTTAACTATAGTTTCTGAATAATTCTATAATTTTTTTGTCAATTTTCCGCTACTATAGAATTTAATTAAACAATGTTAAGTATAACTAAGCATTTGATCAATAAGTCCGATAAAATTGATTAAATTAATTATAGTAATAATTAAATCAAATAAATTTAGTAATTTAATTAACCAACTATAATATTTTATACAAAATATGATATTTAATTTGACACTAATTTAAATAGCCAACTCAGAAATATTCCAATTAAACAGTACATCAATCAGTATAAATTATATTTAATAAATAGACTAATTAAATAATATAATTATATAAATTAAAATCAAAATTATCATACCTGTTTTGTCGCAGAATAGTGTGTGTGTGAAAAGGTGAAAGTGTGTGTGGGTTCAATTACACTTACAACAACTTAACTGATATACTAATTTATATATCTATGTTGAGGGGTGAGGCGGTGTGCAACCCACCTTTCTTATATTTTTATATATTTATTATATTATATTTTTTTAATTTTATTTAAATATTTTTTAATTATCATTACGTCTTACCTAATTTCTTAATTAATATATTTTACTCTCAAATATTATAATCAGCTCCAATTTACTCTGTTTAAGTTTTATTATATTATAATTTCAACCTGTAATTTATTTATTAATTAAATATTTTTTTAATTTTACCAATTAATCCCACACATATATATCTTTGGGGTGTCACAATTCTCCTTCCCTAATTAAAATTCCGTCCCCAAATTTGACTAACATACCGGCTCATGGAATAGATATGGGTACTTCTCTCTCATGCTCTCCTCAACCTCCCAAGTGGCTTCTCTTGGAGAGTGATGACTCCACTTGACTTTCACCTTTGATATTTCTTGATTTCTCAATTCTTTACACTCTGATCCAAAATTTCTATTGGTTCCTCCACATATGTCAATCCCTCCAAGATTCCTATCTCCAGTTCACGCAAAATATGGCTAGGATATGATCGGTATCACCGTAGTATAAAAACGTGAAACACATCATGTATCTGATATAATTCCACCGGTAATGCTAACCGATAAGTTACTGGTTCGACTCGTTCAAGAATTTCATATGGACCAATATATCTCGGACTCAACTTTTCCTGCTTACCGAATTTCAAGATTCCCCTCCATGGTGACACCTTCAAAATGTTTCCCCTACCTCATACTCCATCTCCCTGCGATGTTTATCAACATAACTCTTCTGCCGATTATGTGCTGCTTTCTAACCCTTCTTAACTATTTGTATCTTATCCACTGTTTGTTGAACTAGATCAGGCCCTTCAAGCTGTCTCAGCCCTTCAATATCCCAACAAATTGGACTTCGATATTTTCTTCCGTATAAAGCTTCATATGGGGCCATACCAACACTACATTGAAAATTGTTGTTATATGCAAACTCCATTAATGGTAGATGATCATCCCAAGTTCCTCTGAACTCACGCAGGCTCTCATCATATCTTATAACGTCTGAATCGTTCTTTTAGAATATCTATCTGTTTGAGGATGAAACACCATACTGAAATGCAATTTTGTTCCTATATAGGTAGGAATGCCATGTAATCTCACAATTTTTGAAACATATAACTCGGCCAACTTATCCAAAGAATCATTTTGTCATACTGGGAAGAAGTGTGCAGATTTAGTCAATCTATCCACAATCACCCAAATAGCATCATGTTTTCTGAATGTACGTAGTAACCTATTTTTTCCCATTTCCATTCAGGTCTAGATAAATGATGAAGCTTACTGGCCGTTGCTTGGTGTTATGCTTTTACTTGCTGACAAGTTAAACATCTCGCCACGAACTCCACTGCATCTTTCTTCATTGTTGGCCACCAGTAATAGGGTCTCAAGTCCCGATTCATCTTAGTACTGTGAGGATGCATAGCATACGGTGCATAATGCGCCTCGTGCATAATCTCCATTCTCAATTCCTCTACATTCGGTACGCAAATACGTTTTCCATTGAATAGCATACCATCATCTTGTATTATAAACTGATCGTTCTTCCCTGCTTGCACTTTGGTCTTCAGTTCTGTAAATATGGATTCTTATCATGTATATCCTTAATTGTATCATTGAGAGAGGGCTTCACTTGCATGGTGGCCAGCAAAAGGTCATCACCAACGCTAAAGTACACATCCATAGTTATGAGGGCAATCAAATTCTCTACATTATAGCAAATCATACTTTCAAGTTGGTCCACCGTCTTCCTGCTCAAAGTATCTACAATGATATTTGCCTTTACAAGGTGATAGTCAATGGTACAGTCGTAGTCCTTCAAAAGCTCAATCCGTATTCTTTGCCTCAAATTCAACTCCCTTTATGTTGGGATATACTTCAAACTTTTGTGATCTGTAAATATTTGAAATGTCTCCCCATACAGGTAATGCCTCCAAATTTTCAATGCATATACTATAGCTGCCAATTCGAAATCATGGGTTGGATAGTTCATTTCATGTGGCCTCAACTGTCTCGAAGCATAAGCTATAATCTTCCCACGCTGCATCAACACACACCCCAAGTCCTTGTCGTGAAGCATCAGTATTTACCACATATCCTCCATCCCTAGATGGTAAAGCAAGGATAGGTGCTGAGGTAAGTCTTCTCTTCAACTCTTCAAAACTCTGAGCACATCTATCATTCTAGTTGCATGGTGCATTCTTCTTCAACAAATTCATCAGAGGTTTTGCGACTACATAGAATTCCTTTACAAATCTTCTATAATAGCCAACCAATCCTAGAAAACTTCAAACTTTCAATACATTTGCTCCCACTTTAAAAAGCCTTAACTTTTGCCAGATTAGGTTGTACCCCTTCTTTTGAAACAACATACTCTATGAAAGCAATTTCCTCCATCCAAAACTCACATTTGCTAAATTTAGCGTACAACTGTTTCTCTCTCAAAATCTATAAACCTGTATGTAAATATTGCTCATGTTCCTCGTGACTACTGGAATATATCAGAATATCATCAATAAACACAATCATGAATTGATCCAGAAATGGCTGTAACGTCTTGTTCATTAGAGACATGAAAGCAGTAGGGGCATTCGTCAACCCAAATAGCATAACAACAAATTCATAGTTGCCATACCAGGTCCTAAAAGCTATCTTAGGAATTGATCCTTCTTCAATCTGCAATTGCCAATACCCTGACCTCAAATCGATTTTAGAGAACATGGTGGCACCCTTTTGCTGATCAAGAATATCATCTATCCGTGGTAGAGGATACTTGTTCTTGATTGTAATTCGATTCAATTATCTCTAATCAACGCATAATCTCATACTCCCATCATTCTTCTTTACGAATAACACTGGTGCTCCCTAAGGTGAAATACTAGGTCGGATAAGCCCTTTATCTAGTAACTCTTCTAACTGCTTCTTTAGTTCTTTCAATTCTGCTGGAGCCATTCTATATGGTGCAATTGAAATAGGTCCTGTCCCGGGAATAGTTTCTATTTCAAAGTCTACTTCTTGATGAGGTGGTAACCCAAGTAATTCCTCAGGAAAAACATCAAGAAATTCCCTCACAACTGGAACTTCTTATACCCACGGACTAACCTACGTGGTATCACGTACACTGGCTAGATAAGTTTCATAGCTTCTTTTAATTAAATTAAAGACAATCACAACAGAAATTAAACAATTAGGGATCACTTTTCTTTCTCCCACTATATCCGTTTTCATCTGCCTACTAACTTTTACAACTACTTCTTTTGTTTGACAATCCACCAAAGCATGATTATTAGATAACTAGTCCATTCCCAGAATGACATCAAACTCCCTAAGGTTTATTACAACTAAATCTGCATATAGAGTGACACCCTCCACTACTAACATCTCAAACTAGCAACACCACATAGATACACATAAATCATGTTCCCAATGTTTCTATACTAGCATGCACACGGGATACAAAATCTTGTGATATAAATGAACAAGCCTGGATCAATCAACACATATGCATTAGAATTGCAAATAGAAAAGGAACCAGTGATAACCTCGGGTGCCATAGGAGCTCGTTCTTTCGAAATCACATACAATCTTGCTTGTGGTTGAGGCTGACTACTTTGCCCTGTTGATACTGTTGAAATAATCCCACTACCTCGACCACCCCTACCTCGCCCTCAGCTCGTACCAGTTCGTTGTGAATTTTCCCCCACACTGCTCGGCCCTAAAGTCCGAGGTCCCTTGGCATTATCTCTCCATGTAAGATAATCCCTGTCAATATGTCCTGGTCGATGGCAACGATAACATACAATTGGCAGGGCTCCCCAACATTCTCCAGTGTATCTCCTACCGTAATTAGCACAAGAAGGAATGGATCTTCCATTAAAGGATCTAGTTGGACCCTGTATTCCCCCAAATCCGACTGAAGTAGACCCGCCTCTACTCGAAGATGCTGAAGCAGACCTACTAGTCTGACCTACTAGTCTGACCTATTCCTTAGCCTCTATACCAACCTCTTTGTGAACTAGAACCCCTAAAGGAAACTGCACCACTTTGTCCAGATATAGGATTCAAATTACCTATCAATTTCTTCCGTTTAACTTCAGTAGAATTCATTTCAAGGGATATCTCTTCTGCTCTCAGTGCCGCTTCCAGCAACGCACCATAACTCGGAGGCTTAATTGCTATTTTCTCCCAAATCTCGAGTCTCAACCCTCTTTCAAATCCATCTCTCTTTAATTCATCAGTACTCACCTCTTCTGGAGCATATCTTGACAACCTCAAAAATTGCAATTCATACCCAACAACAGATAACTCATTCTTCTTTAGTTAAAAAAATTCAACTTTCTGACGATTTCTTTAGACCGATTAAGTGTATTTGTCAGCAAATTCCTTCAAGAAGTAATTCCAAGTTAAAGTGACTGGTTGATTCTTGCTCCCGGGAACTATTTCCCACCAATCTAAGGCATTTTTCTCCAATAAGGACACTGCATACCTCAATTTTTGCTCAAAAGTGCATTCAATTTTGTCTAACATTCTCACCGTGTTTCTCAACCATTCTTCTACTTCTACAGGGTCAGTTGTACCTGCAAATACCTTCGCTCCCTGTCTCCTCACCATTTCATAATTTTTAATAATGACTGCATCCTGTGGTTGGGGTTGTGGTTGTGGAGCCATCCTCTGCATAATTCCTATGGATTGTTTCATAAAAGGTTTCACTTCCGCCTGTGGGGCATTTCTATTTTGGGCTTTTGACCTCTGATGTTCTGATGCATGATCATGACCTTGTACAGATTATAATGACTCAGTTGGGCCAACAGCGTTTTCACCTGACGCTTCCATCCTATATGAAATGCACACATATAAGTAGGTTCCTAATATATACCTTACGTATAATATCACATCTCATCTACTATACTCGGGGAATCTTATCCTTGCTCTAATACCACCAAATGTAGCACCCGCTATTAATACTACGACTATAGCTCCCTAAACATCATACTTAAAGTAAACTCTATTTATATGTACATATGCACATAATCATTATGCACACGTAATCCCTACGTCACAACAAACACAATCACAACCCACAATATTATGTATATATTCACATATCAACACCACTAAGTAAAACCATTTGTGTAGTTCACCGTCCACATTTTAATTCTCCTCTATATATCCCAAAGTATGATTTATATTTCAACTGACGAGTTAAGAGAAAACCGCATACTAGTCCGACCTGAATAAATGCAAGGTTTGGCTAGCTTCAACGAGTAGACACCACAATATCTACTCTTGAAAAATGTTAGCAGAGGAATGAGCTTACAACTCAGTAAGCAAATAACTGACACTATCTATATATGTACATCAAATATAGTCCAAACAAACAAGATGGGCATCGTACGTAAGATATAATCAATTTAGTTTCAACACAAATAAACTTTATCTAACATGCAGTCAATTCATAGCAAAAAACAACCAATTAAACTCATCCTTTCCTTGTCTGCTTACCAGAAAGTGATGTAGTATTTTTCTTCATCAATTCAACCTCACCGTTGATTACATACGCGAATCCCCTTGACACGCGGGCTCATCAATTTCATTTCGCATCATAGCTCTTTTAATATCGCATTATAACTCTTTTCATTTTGCCGCATAGGCTATTCAACAATATCAAAGGGTATTCACATCACAATTATGTTAAATTTCCACCACTCCCTAGCTTCCACATATTATCATTCTTGTAAGCACCTAGTAATGTAAAACCATATATTGACATATTCTCATTTCCGGGCACCAACAACACATCATACAAGAATGGAATATTACAATATATTATCTCATTTCACGTTCACAATAGAAGCACTAAAATTAAATCAACCGCCACTCACATATTTTCAGATAAATGAACTTCACATGAATCACATATTTATATAAAAGTAACACCACAAATAAAAGAAACATATATAGAAAATACTAATTATTTACTTACCTCGATCTTACAACGCTTTACTAGCAAATAAGGAGTCGTTTAATCCTTTACTTTATCCCCAAATTCTATAATGAGTTATAATTCATATAATTAATATATTGAAAACAACGTTAGGCTTTGAGAAAAAAAATATTGAGGAGGTATCATCACACTCCCCCCAACTTTAGGAGTGCAATACTTGGTATTGTAGTGCTGGAGTAGGAAGAAATGTCGTGCAAGCCAAAAGATTATTTTGCCTCGTGTTTGTTTAGAAAGGAAAATCCTGCTAGGACGTTCAAGTATTGTCCTACTAAATCCTACTTAGTTTTAATTATCTCTCATTCGCGTACAAAGATTTAGGGGATCTGTGCAAATCTCAAAAGAAAACAAAGAGATTAAATGATAATCATAGCAAGAGGTGGAAAACATGGCAACCTGATGAGGCGCGTAGGGCCACGCTCTCTTATTGGCAAATTCAGTAGGAGAGAGAGAGATGACTCCAGCACAAATGGGACTCCTCACCTCTTGTCACATAAAAAACAACTTTTCATTTCCCATATTTCACACACTTGCTTCGCTTGGTGAATGTCCTCCTCTTCTTCATCTTTTTCTATTTTTTGAAAGGCAATGCTTACATACAATCTCCATTTTTGTCTTTGGATGTACTAAATCTTTCTAGCTTTCCTAGGGTTTCTCGAATTTCCTTTCTCCTCTTCCTTCTCTATTAGGTACAATTTCCTTCGCATCTTTTATCTTTTTGAAGTTATGTCAATTGGGAGTGTTGATGAAAGGGCGGTGTAGGAGTTTTTGATAGATTCAATAAGTTCTTCAGGAGAAGAGCGTGGAAATCCTACCACCTCTAACTCTGCCTCCAACCATGGAGGTGCGAGTGAGAGAAAGGGAACAATAAGGAGAAGGAAGAGAGAAAGAAAGTTGAAGAGACGTAGTAGCCTCTGGGATTAAGCCTTTAGAGTTTACCATTCTCGTTTTATCATCGCTGATGCGGCGAACATCATAGAGAAGTATGGGACACTTGGTGATTCTTGATCCAGGTCCTTGCTGCTGATGATTATCCAAATTTACCTCTTGATGAATTTTGTGCTTTTATTTTGCTTAATTGGAGGAGGGTTTACGTGTTTTTCTTCTAACGTAGTTGTTTTATTCAACATCCCATTGAATCAATTAGTCCCTAAATCTTTCAGTCTACTAGAGGGATTTTGTATTTTGACTCGAAAATTTAGGGAAAATCCCATCTGCTGCTCATTTCCAATACTTTTTCATTATAAGAAAAAGGAGGGCTTCACATATTTTACTTTACCTACAGAGGGAAAGCCCGATTTCTCCCAATTGAATCCTCTATTGAGGTGTGGAAGCGCCATTATTTCTTTATTTCTTCACCCATGTCTAGAGGTTTCCTCTTGTGTGGATTTTGAACCCTTATGAGCAACTTAAGTACTCTATTACGACTTGCTCTGCTGCTTTCCAAAACTTGATGGAACAATTAAATGCTATCCTTTTGATCTCCTCAAATTAGGACACCCTACTATCCTTCATCATTTTGAATTGAGCCCCAAAGAGACATATATGGATCTGACAGCGGGTATGCTTCCTTATAGCTTTCTTTTCTTGTTGTTTTCATATTGCAAAAATAGTTTAACTTAACAATTGTTTCTACTTGTTTTCTAGCAATGAAAATGTTTTAAAAGTTGTTGCAAGACAGGATTGAGAAAGGAATAGGGGAGAAGACCCCTACTATTGGCTTTCTACTAAGAGAACCTTGCTAAAGAATCCTGATTTTACTCTGCTAACTTTGCCTCTATAGCGAATCCCAAGAGCAGACGTTCTGTTAATTCGTTGCTGACTTCCCTCAAAAGAGCTAAAGGTTTATGTAGCTTTGTTGTGCCACCTGTTCCTCGCCCTATTACGTGAGCTCGAAGTACTCACTATATAAGAAGGCTAAGAAGAAGTTACTATTGGATTATACTTTGTCAAATGGGTCAATCCCTATTAGAGGAGGGAGAAGAGAGCTTGGGTTCAGATTTCCCAAAAAGAGTACGCCCTTTGATGGACATGACGTACATGGACAATTTGCCTTAGGCAAAAGCTATTAGTTTTTTTTCATCTCACCTCAACAAGGTAATAATACAAGCATTTGTAAATTGCAATAAATTTTAACAAATTTTAATGAGAACTTAACCTGGAGTATGCTATGTTGCAGGCCACTATGTTGGGAGGCGGATTGCTTAGCTGGCTAGAGTAGGGAGGTCTCCTGATCAAAGATTTCTTCAACAAAATGGAAGAAATGGAGAGGACTATCCGCCATCTGAATAAGGAGATAAGGAAGAAAGACAGGGTTTGTGAGGAATATGCTATGAACATTCGCAACTTAAGGGATGAGGTGACCAGTCTGCAAGTTCGCTCGGAACAAGCTATACTATAGCAGGAGTAAGTAAGGAAGGAAATGATACACAATTACCCTGAATGGAGGAAGGTAGGTATATGTTGGAAACTTTGTGGGTCTGTCGCCTAGCAGAGTATAAGATATCCCCAGAGTTCTAGACGATGTTGGCTTACTATGCTCTGAAGTATTATTACCATGAGTTCCAAACCTGTGCTCAATAGTTTGTGGCTGTAGGGTACCTCCAGTTGGGGTGGATGCCTCATTTCTGTATGAAGATGCCGAACTTGCTAATGCTCCAAAGCCGAATGAGGAATCCCTTCTTGTGGTCCCTAAGAGCCCTCTTCCTACGGAGCAAGATCTTATGCTAGTGGACTTGACTGATTAGGTGATGGAGGATGTGCTTCCCCTCAGAACTGTTGCTCTTGCTGCTACTGGTGAAGAGGACGTTCTTCCTTCTAATGCAAAGGGGACTACTTCTGCTACAAGACCCTCTCCAGCTGGTAAATAAGAATGCCCCATTTTCTGGACAAACAATTTCATTTTTTATGAACATCTAGGATACTCATGTGTGAGGTTTTGGAAGTATGCGGGAGTGGGCTTTTGAATATGCTGGCACATAGGTGCCTTGGATTCTCTTTTTTTCCATGGATGATTTATGCTATTATGCTCGTTGAATTTGTTATAGACATTTCAAGCATATCCTTCTTATTGTAAAGTAAAATAGCAATATGTTGTGGTTTGGATATGTTTCTTTTTTCTACAGTATGGAATAATAGCATACTGGGGATATCCCAATATTGTAGTTACAACATACTTGAATGTTGGTTGTTTTTCCTTGTAGGAGGTTAGTGATAGAAAATAAAGAATACTTTTCATCATGTTATAGCAACAAGTTCGATTGATACTTGGTCTAAGCGTATAAATATGATATTTTCCTATGGTAGATGCTTGTCACATGGAAAGGTGTTAGCAAAATGGTATTTCTTGTAAAATAAGCCGTACAGTTACTTGCCGATTTTAGCTAGGTGAGGATATATTTGCTAAAGCAAGATGTGTATCTTAGCCTGACATAGTAAAGGTTTAGTATGCTCTTCCACGAGCAGGTGGATCATCATCCTCCTGTTGTTAGCAGAGTGAGTTGTGTCTACTTCAGGACTTCTTTTTTGTTAGTAAGGTGTGAACCTTTTTATCTAGTAGAGGTAGAATATAACCTGCTGAAGAATGAAATAAACAAGTACAGAAATACTAATATAAGTAGGAGAGTAATCTATATAATGAGTAAGTCTACATGAGTCATTGGATGGCGAGCCACATAAATGTGCCCGCTAAAGGCAATTTTATTAGGGCTCATAGAGTACGAATTTATGTTTTCCTCAAAAGATCCGTTATCACCTTTATTGTAAGAAGTAAGAAGTGTTTTCCTCAAAAGATCCATTGCCACCTTTGATACCACCTAAAATTATTAGACCAAGCCCACAAGTAGGGAAGTGAAGCCCATAAATTAGGCATACCAGCCTAGCCTATTAAGAGCCTAGCTGGCCTATCAGTAGAAAAGGCAAGGCTCATCAGTAGGGAGGAAAAACTAGGTCTACCTCCTACTTTACTGAATTGGCAAGCCCAAGAAATACCCATTCCAGCTGGATGGACACGTCATCACACAGTTGGATAGATATGTCATACGACCTTCTAACACCTTTTTACACATTACCTTAGAATATCTCCAGGTGGTTCCAAGCAAAAATGATAACAAATGGGCTGGGAAATCCTTAGACAACCAACTCCCGGATTTTTAAGCATAAATGGCAGGGTTCAGTCCAACTCACGTATCTTAGTCAAATCTAGTCCAAATCTCAAATAATTTGTTTTGGATGATAGCCAACTCTAAAGGTTTCCCAATGACATATGACACTTTACAACAACCCTCTTATCTCGCTCTATACACGCATATAATAGATAAATAGAAATCTTGTGTAGCCATTTGGTAACATCATTCTTCACCCTCAACCCCTCACTTTCTCTCAATATTTCTCTCAGTTTTTAAGCTATTCTAAGCTTATGTTTTTGCATTCCGCACGAATATATATATATTATCACTATTTTACATCATTATTCTCATCCTGATTAAAGTTTTTCCTTTTATTTTTTTATAAATCATTATTGACTTAAGCATCTGAGTGCGAACCTCTACTTTCTAGGGCCAGCCTCTAATAATCTTAGGATTTTTTGAAATACCCTTTGACCTTTGTGGTGTGGCCAAAAATCCTATTACGCATCATGTGGACCGTCTATGGAAATGGTGAACTCAGACAATGGAGGTGACAACAGGTCCTATGAGGTAAACTCTTCCTTCCCTGTTGTAGTTGGACCTACTACTCCGTCTACAAACCCCACTTCAGGAGCTTTAATGCTCCTGTTCCAAATTAGACCTTAGGGGCCAACACTTTAGCTCTCGACCAAACAACTGGACCTGCTGCTATGAAACCGAGAAATGGTGAACTCAGACAATGGAGGTAAACTCTTGACACGAGAAATGGTGAACTCAGACAATGGAGGTGACAACAGGTCCTATGAGGTAAACTCTTCCTTCCCTGTTGTAGTTGGACCTACTACTCCGTCTACAAACCCCACTTCAGGAGCTTTAATGCTCCTGTTCCAAATTAGACCTTAGGGGCCAACACTTTAGCTCTCGACCAAACAACTGGACCTGCTGCTATGAAACCGCTCTTCTGTAAGCAGCTTCGTTAATTCATCATGGAGACCATCAATTGAACCTCTGTGGTTTTCAGGCCAATAGAGCAGGACCCTCTTCCTAGCTAGAAATAAGTGGAACACCTGGAAACTAAATGCATCAATGAGCGGATTCCTGCTAGGCTCTAGTAAGATTGATCCACACCTGCTAATTTTGCTGACAAAAAGGCAATTGGACATTAAACCCCTAGTATCTAGTAATCGATGAAGAAATAACTGATGGAACTTCATCAGCAGGTGAGAAAGGAGATCAGGTCTGTCGAACGCGACATTCCTTTTAGCGAACATATCATGGTGGAAGAACTCCCTGCTCATTTCTGAGCACCCTCACACCTGTCTGCTTACAATGGTATTTCTGACCCAGCGGAACATATATGTTTGAAAATGGAGCCTTGCTGCATAGGTGTATTGATGGCATTAAATGCCGTGTTTTTCTTACTAAACTAACAAATTCTACCCAGTAATGGTTTGACCAGCTTCCAACTAGATCAGTTAGATCTTTTCTAGAATTTAGCTCTATCTTTCAACTCCAATTTGCTAGCAGTAAGAAGTACAAAAAATTAACCATTAGCCTTTTCAGGATCAAGCAGGAGGAGAAGGAAACCTTAAAGGCTTATGTCCAGCATTTTAATACAGCCATTCTAAAGTCCCTACAGCCTACTAGGAGGTGCTAGTTAGTGCATTTACTCAAGGACTTTGTGGAGGGCCCCTCTTCGAATCCTTAGCTAAGAAACCAACTACATACTTTTTTGATGTACTAGCTCAGGTAGAGGAATATTTCAATTTAGAAGATGCTTGGCTGGTGAAAAAGAACGATTGTGATAAAAGAAAAGAAAATGAGTTGTCTTCCACTCACAGAGCTAGAGCAGAACCACGGGGACGTTTCAACCCCCTTTACCAAAAAATGAGCGCTATACACCTCTTATAACTAGTCTCGCTGGGATGCTTATTGCAATTAATCGACTTCCAGGTTTGCAGTGGCCTACAACCTCAAAAGAAAGCCCTCAACTCTTAAAATCCAAATATTTCTGTAGGTACCATAGAGAATACGGACATGATACTAGTCATTGTCTCCAACTAAGACAAGAGAAAAAAAGACTCATCCAAGTCGGAAGGACTATATGGACAAAGAGAAGAGGTGGAATAGAAAAAAGAGTGTTCTCGCCAACACAGCTCCCATAGGGGCGAGCAGTAGACCGAAGACCCACTCAAAAGTGAACACAGAAAGAAAGAAATCTAGGCTAGAGAGATGAGCCCGGAAAACATCCCCGATAAAGGTGTGATTCATATGATAGCAGGAGGACCCACCAATGGGGATTCAGGATGAACCAGACACGGTTGCGCATGGGCTGCCAAAACTCTTATGGAAATAAATGACAAGGCGCCAGTAGAGGGACCAATTATTCACTTTGGTCCTACTGACGCACAGGGAGTAATTTACCTCATAATGATGCACTTGTTATTTATGCTATAGTGGCTAATTATACTATTCAAGACATATTTGTGGACTCAGGTAGTTCTGCAGATGTCTTGTTTTACAAAGTATACGAACAGATGGAGCAAGGGAACATCCCGTTGGAGCCTGTGGATACCTTATTGTTTGGCTTTGTAGGAGAAATTGTACACTTGCTGAGACAAATCTTGATTCCCATTTCTTTGGACATGGAGCCTACTAGGAGAACTAGGATGGTTCACTTTCTAGTGGTAGATCTGCCATCAACATACAACATGATTCTAGGACGACCTACTCTGAACACTTTCTAGGCAGTTGTTTCCACATATCGTATGAAACTGAAATTTCCTATTGGGACCAAGGTAGGAGAAGTCAAAGATGACCAATACACAAGTTGAAAGTGTTATGTGGAGGAGATAAGAGGCAACAATCGAAAGGATGGAGGTAGACGCTCCTAACAAGGAAAACAATCGAAATTCTATCCAGCAAGATGATTAGAAAGGCATAATTCCCACTCGTGTTCAGCCGGCAGAAGAACTACTAAGTATCCAGTTGGTGCTCGGTGAACCAGACAAAATCACTAAGATTGGTTCCCAGTAGAGTCTGACATTAGCTGGATCATTAACTGTCTTTTACAACAGAATATTGATGTCTTTTCTTGGTCAACTAACGACATTGTGGGCATTGATCCCAACATAGCAATAACAACCTGAACTACATCCCACTTTCTCACTAGTAAAGCAAAAGAAGAGACATTTTGGACTTAAGAAGGATAAGATCATACGAGAAGAGGTAAGTAAATTGCTGGCAGCAGGTCATATTAAGGAAATTCAATCTCCAAAATGGTTATCCAATGCGGTATTGGAGTCCAAACCAGGTAACAAGTGGCGCATGTATGTTGATTTTCGAGACGTTAACAAGACATGCCGTAAAGATTTTATCCTTTTCCTCGTATAGATCAGCTGGTGAATTCCACCTCTGGTCATGAACTGCTAAGTTTAATGGATGCTTCACGTGGTTATCAGCAAATCATGCTTAACCCGATAATCAGAAGTGAGTCAGCTTCATCACATCAGGGGGAATCTATTGCTATGTTATTATGGCTTTCATGCTAAAAAATGCAGGTGCTACATATCAACGGCTAGTAGACCGCATGTTCCAAGAATAGTTGGAGTGCAATATAGAGGTCTATGTTGACTACTTGCTGGTAAAGAGTCGACAGATAGAGCAACACCTCACTGACTTAGCTGAGACATTCAATACATTTCGAAAATATCCCATGAAGTTAAATCCATCCAAATGCACATCTGGAGTATGACGTGCTAGGTTCTTAGGGTATATGGTTACGAAAAAAGGAATTGAAGTCAACCCAAATAAATTTCGTGCCATTTAGGAAATGAAACCTCCTGCTAACCTCAATAAAGTGTAAAGACTAGCTGGACGCATGTCAGCTCTCAGTAGATTCTTATCTCGTTCAGTAGAGAGCAGCTTACCATTCTTCAAGGCTTTGAGGAAAACCAAGAACTTCGTTTGGGATGAAGAGTGCTAGCAGGCGTTCTAAGATTTTGAAGGCCTATCCATCCGAATTGCCCCTGCTCTTCAAACCAACACCTTGCGAATCCTTGTACCTATACTTAGCAGTGGGGCAACAAACGGTCAGCTCTGTGCTTATAAAGGAGGAGGAAGGACGTTAGAAACTTATCTATTATTTAAGGAAGGCATTGCATGGTGTCGAACAACAGTACCGTGAGGTAGAAAGTTAGCATTTGCTTTAATTATAATAGCATGAAAATCACATCTTGATTTCATCACATTCCATTTGTGTACGTACTAATGCTCCCTTATGAACCTACTGGGTAAGATTGAAACCTCAAGAAGGATGATTAAGTGGACTATCGAGCAAACCTGGCTTATTATATATGATAATGGTCGTCAATTTTAGGGTTGAAAAACCAAAATTGGTGTGTCGGATTGGGCAACCAGGAGCGCTTTACATTTGTTGCCTATCCTCAAGTCAACGGACAAGTTGAAGTCACTAATTCACATCTTGTTACAAAGAATCAAAACAAAACTGGAGCAAACAGGTGGACAATGGGTA
The DNA here is from genome assembly GCA_034509725.1 of Sesamum angolense. Classification (NCBI taxonomy): domain Eukaryota; kingdom Viridiplantae; phylum Streptophyta; class Magnoliopsida; order Lamiales; family Pedaliaceae; genus Sesamum; species Sesamum angolense. The sequence continues at coordinate 37,973 of JACGWL010000283.1, forward strand.
GATGTATTACCTGGCGCGTTGTGGTCGTATAGAACCAGCCCTAGATCCACTATGGAAAAAACTCCTTTCAACCTAGTACATGGGTCAAAAGTTGTTATTCTGGCTAAAGTTGAGCTAGAAACCTTCAAAATCCAGCATTACGAGCAGAAAAACAATGACAACTTGCTTCCAGCTAACTTGGACTTGATTGATGAAGTACGAGAAGATATTCGAGCTCGCATGAAAAGATATAAGCAAAGAGTAGTTAATATTTACAATCAACGAGCCAAAAAAAGGGAGTTTCAGGTGGGAGACCTAGTGCTCACACGAGCTGGTGCCCTTAGAGCATTAGAAAAACTAGCACCTAACTAGGAAGGATCTTATAAGATCATCTGTATCATTAAGTTCGAGCATACAAGCTTGAAGATACCGATGGCAGGAAATTTTCTTGACCATGGAATACTTGCAATCTCAGGAAGTTTTACTCCTAAAATTTCTCTATTCATAAATGCTTATTACATTTCTTATTCTCCTTCTCGTGATGCTCGGACGATAAGATTTCAAAAATAAAACTAACTACACTAGCCAGCACCCGTCCTTACTTAAGTCGCCTTACCGACGCACGCTTTACTTAAGTCGCCTCACTGACGCACGCTTTACATAAGTTGTCTTGATGGTGCACACTTACTTAAGTTGCATTGCTGGCACACACTTTACTTTTGTCACCCTACTGGTGCGCGCTTTGCTTAAGTCAACCTACTGGCTCACATTTTACTTTAGTTGCGTTACTAGCACAAGTCTTACATCTATTACTTTGACTGACACACGCTTAACGAATATATGCCTACAATTTTGTTATTTACTCCTATGGATACATAAGTTGCACGATATTATGGTTTGCTTTATATATCCTCCCTTGCTAACATTTATCTTGCTGATAATAGGAACACTTGGGACAAATATGCATAGATAAGCAAACCTAAACTCTTGCAGGAACCCTATTCACACACGCATGAGAGCTGAAGTCTTCCTTAGCAAAAACACGTAGGAGCTATAAAAGAAGAGAACATAAAAATGCATAAACTATGAAGTAAGTAAAGAGAGATAAAAATAGAATCCAAAGGGCATTGAGGACCCAAAATAAACATACAAAGCCCACTGGAGAGTATTTCAATTGCCTCACGTGGGAGAAAATGTTAACAACATGTATATTGTTCATTTTTAATGGAAGAAAGCAAATTTACTTATCAGCGGGAGGAGGAGCAGTTTCATCATCAGTTGCAGGGGGGACCACTTTAAGGGGAAAGACATCTTCCACCTTTTGATCCCCTAGGTCAGCTGGAGCCTCACCTTCTCGAGGAGCATGGAGTAGGGTCTCCGGCAACTTGCAAGGTATTTCCTCATTCCACTCAAGGGTATCGGCCAAATCCGTATGAATATCCAAAAAATTAGTAGGAGCAGTTAGAGGAGGATAACTCGCGTCTGTGAATTGGGAAACGCAGGTCCGATAGCCATGATAGTAGTACTTCAACGTGCTATCTGAAAGTATGATCAGAATTCCATGAATTCCTTGAAATCGCCCATCCGGCTAGACCACAGCTCCTCCAATTTCTGCTTCCCCTCCTCAGAAGAAGGATAATCTTGAAGCTTAAGCACTGTCTGCTCCAGACGCTCATGAAGACTTGATATCTCTTGCCGTAAGTAAGTTAAGCTGGTTTCATTCTTGCATTCATTTTCTCGCATTTCTCTCTCCAGCTCCTCCAATTTCCTCTAGGCCTCCTCAGCAGCTGGTCCACCTCATTCTAATTAGCTAAACAGGTCCCCAGCCAGTAGGGCAACCTGCAAAACAAGTTAAGGGTCCATTAGGTCCGCATGTTAGCATATATTAACTTAACTTTTTCTTACCTTGCTAATATGAGAATCCGAGAGTTCATGGCTTGATCGCAACGCATAAATAGTTTAGGAATTGGAGGAGCTAAGGAACCGGTGGAGCTTTTGGCTTTCTTAGTAGGAGTGGGAGCAGGTTCTGCTTGGTGCTTCCCTTTAGGATCACCAAGGTGGAGGCTGAGCTCACTGGAGTAGAAGGACTCTTGGCAAAAAAACATTTCGATGAAGAACCAAACCCAAGGATTTTCCCCTCGCTTAGAGCCTTGTCCTGCAGCAGCTTGTTGAACATATTAACTGCAAGGGTTATAAGTGTTAACACTATCAAATATATCCAAGCTAGGAAAAACATATAAAGAAATCAAAATGCACAAGGAGCTATACCAGCAGTGTCGTCAAGAACGACCTCTTTAGGACTCAGTCCGTAACGGAAAAGGATGGTTAGGTGGACTTGCTCACGAGGATCATACCAGAAACCATTTAGGTGCTGTAACAAAACCTTAAAAGGAATAGGATGATTATGCGTGGAGTATCTAGGAAGATCCAGGGCAGCAGGAATCCACAATGCGGGGAAACACCATGGAGTGGAACCTATACAAAGAAGTAATGCGGCTTAATAGAAGTATCAAAATGGAGAAATTGGGCATCCCCCTCGAGAAGTGAAATAGAATAGACGCGAGCTAGTTTTTTCCCGCATAAAAAAGAGTGGAATCCTGTGGCTAAAGGGATTTCTACTAAATCCCTTACCAAGATATAAAACTCAATAAGTATATTAAAGAATTTAGGGATAAACTGATTCATGGGGACTTTGAGTAAAGTTGACACCTCGGCGAAGAAGGTCGGAACCAAAAATCGCAGCCCAGCCTCTAGTTGGACTACATAGAAGCTTATAAAGCCTTCCGAAGGCAAGTGGGGATGTTCAGCACGGGTAAGGACTTGAATCAAGAAATATTAGGAATCCTGAATCTAGACCTAATTTCACCTAGGTCTTCTTCCTTTAGATAAGAACGTAAAACATATATGATTTCGCAGCCCACGTGACCACCCTGTCCTCTAATTTTCTCCTGTCACACTCTTCCTAAGAAATTTGCTTTCTACTACGCACTTCTTCCTTACCCTCGTCCTCTTGTGGACCATACTAGGAAGTATCAGAAAAGAATGCTAAGTCAATCAAGAAATCCTTAATAGCTCGCTTATCCACATCTCCTCGGATATGATTAAAAATTTAGGAAAGGCGAGGACTTACGTAAAAGAGGTGGACACAACAAAGTGCTAACAAGAGAGAAGTTGGGAGCCTATGGAATCAAAGGATTAGAAGATGCCCTGGTTCAGACGTGAGACCATACGGGGGAAATTTACCTTAAAACATGAAAGTAGTAACTTGGCAACAAAGGAAAATACCTTATATTGTGCTTTACTATGAATAGTCCTTCTAACTAAGGACTCAACGACCAAGATGGTTCTCTCTCGCCTGCCATATAATCTACCAAAAAATTTTAAAAAAAAGGGGATCTCTCTCCTTCTTTTCCTTTTTGTAATCATTATCAGTAATGATTCTCTTTTCCATATGCAGATTCAAAATTCAAAACCCTTAAAAAGAGGAGGGAACCAACCCTGGATGACTCAAAAAGCTCAACAGGATTAATCTTGTTGATGAGCAAGAATTTTTCTTTTTTTTTCAGGACAGACATCTACTCCAGCAGTCCAGTTCTATGGCAAGTACTCCTCAAGTGGGAGGAAGTGATGATACCCCTTAAAATTATTGGGCCAAGCCAACAAATAGGGAGGTCAAGCCCATAAACTAGGCATACTAGCCCAATCAATTAAGAGTCCAAGTGGCCCATTAAAAGGAAGGGAAAGCATATCAGCAGAGAGGAAAAACCCATAGGTTTACCTCCTACTTTACTGAATTGGTAAGGCCAAGAAATAAAACCATTCTAGCTGAACATATCATCATACAACTTAATGGGTACACCATACGACTTGCCAACACCTTTGTACACATCGCCCTATAGTATCTCCATGTGGTTACAAGCAAAAATGGTAATAAATGAGCTTGGAAATGCTTAAACAACCAACTCTCACATTTTTAGGCAGACATGGCAAGGTTTAATCTAGCTCATGTATCTCACTCAAATCAAATCCAAATCTCAAACGGTTTATTCTAGATGATAGCCAACTCGAAAGGTTTTCGAACTACATATGAACTTTGTAATAACCTTCACATCCTGCTCTCTACACGCTTATAAATAGAGATTTTGTGTAGCTATTTGGTGACATCATTCTTCACTCTCAAACCCTCACTTTCTCTCATTACTTTTCCTCGATTTTTAAGCTATTCTAAACTTATATTTTTGCACCCCATATGAATATATATAGCTTATCACTAGTTTACACTATTTTTCTCATTTTGATTTAAGTTTTTCCTTTTATTTCTTTATTAACCATTACTGACTTAAGCATCAAAGTTCTAAGCTCTGTTTTGCAAGGCTAGTCCTCTGATAATCTCAAGATTTTCTTAAAGATCCTTTTATTCTTATAGTGTGACCCAAAATGCTGCTATGCATCAACCTCCATTATAAAGCATGTCATTTCTCATGTCAAAAGTTTCAAGTTTTCCGATAAAACGTGCCAATAATGCATATTTGAGTCTAGCAACACTAGAATGATTGAAGGATCTTTGTGTAACCTTAAAATTACTGCGGAACTAACTTGCAAAATAGAAATTAATTAACACTCCAGTGCTTAAGTCTGTAATGTTCTTATAAAAGAAATACATGAAAAAGTAGAATGAAAGTGAGAATAACAAATGAAAGTAATATTAAAATGATGGAAAATTGTGTGGAATGCCAAAAGTATGTTGAATATAGCCTGAAAATCGTGACAGAATGATAGTGTGAGTGCAATAGCTTGTGTTACCAAAATAGTTGCACAATACCTCAATTCATAAGCATTCATAGAGCAAGATCAGGAAGGCAGATGGGATGAATCCATTGCCATTGGATAGTTGCACATGTTAGTTATATAACAAAAAGGAATCTTAGGATATGGACTTATCTAGACAAAGATATAATCTTTTAACCAAGCTTTGCCGAATTTTCCTTGTATCTTAAAATTCAGTTACTTGCTGACTAAACAGTCAATTCCAATCGGGTCTCTTGGAGATAATCGAAGGTATTTTACTATAACATGTCTTATGGTGTCAACAACTTGTATGACATGACCTCCCTGCTGTATGATGACTTAACTTGTTGGATTGGACTCATTATTTAGGCCTGTCAGGTTAAAAAAGAAACAGTTTATGGGTTTTGTACCTTACTCTTGGCCTAGCAGTGCTTTGGCCTGAGGGGCCACTACCTTACCTTTGGGCTTTGAGCAAAAGTATTTGAGAAGGTATCAAGTTGATTTTCAAATAATGCTTCTACTCATTGCTTTCCAAAAATTTCACAATGTGGGCAAAAGTAGTTCATTGCTTTCCTATTTGTTTGTGTTTTTATTCTATGTTCTAGATGCAAATATATATTTTTAATTTTATTTAGGTTTTTGTGTGAAATGAGAATGTATTTGGATTTGTTAATGAGATTGTGTTTTATATTGAACCATGGTATCAAATCAATATATTTTTAATAAGAATACATATAAACAAACCTATTTTTTAGTTTAATTATTGTTTCATAAACTTAAACATTGAAAATGAAAGTAAAAACAAATAGGCTCAATCTGTAGAGATTTTCGATGTTCTTCAACTGTCTGGCCAAGAGAGCGTGTAGCTAATGCTAATATGTTGGTATCATAGAACATTTATTTATAATTCATTAGTGGTAAAAGGGGACCAAGGTACTTATTATTTGATGGCATGAATGATAAGTTGTCAAATAATTTGGGTTTATTACTAGTTGGGGTATGGGGAGACAAGGTAGCATTAGATTTATCCCAATTGATGGTCTGACCAGATATGGAAGTGAAATTTTGAAAAATGCCTTTAACGCAATTAATTGTTTTAGTATTTCCTTTAACAAACAAAGACAGTCATCAACGAATGTGAGTATTGGTAGAGTTGGGCTATTCTGAGAGGGTATCATCACATCAATGCTATTGGTGAGACTATCATGTAAAATTTTGTGAATAAGAGATTCAAGACAGTGGATACTAAGATAGGGAGACAAAAGGTCTCCTTGTCTTAAACCTTAAAAATGTATCCAAGGAGAGAATCGGTATGCATTTACTATAAGAGTAAATGAAACCAAAGTGATACATGATATAACAAGGCTAATGAAAGTGGGTAGGACAAATATAATGTAATTCTATTTGAGTTTATCATAGGCTTTATCAAGTTTAAGTACCATGTAATGGAGGTTTTTATTTTTATTTTTCTCGAGGGTATGTAACATTTCGTAGGAAAGCAAAAGATTATCTGTAGTAGGACAAAGGTTTTGATAATTATGTGGCTAAGGATAGTAATTCTAACCAAAAGGTTTTGAAACTTGGCAGGATCCTATATATGGCACAAAGATATACCCGGTGGTGCATAATTTGAAGTTACTCAAAACGGTATTCAAAAGGGAGAGAAAATACAAGGGAGGACATACACACAATTTTAAGGTAGCGGCTGATTTTCTAGCTACAATCCAAAGTTTGTTACATTAATTCCTACTGGAGAAAGTGATTCACCTAGCAAAGAGACTTTGTAGACTTGTCTACTCTAAAGCAATAATGCAAGAGCCGAGTATGTTGAAACAACGGGGTAAGTTGCAATGGCTCAAACAAGGGGACAATTGCACGGCTTTTTCTATAGGAAAATGGCGAGCTAGGCGAAAGGTGTGGCAAATTAATGACCATCAAAGGACTCCACTGACTGAGCAGACAACAGTGGTGCAAAAGTTTGTTATGTTTTTTGAAAATCTGATTCGAGGAGAGAAGAGTAATCACTTCATTCATCTTAGTCATTTGGTCCCATGGGTGCATGGCAGAGTCAATCAGGATATGGGGAAAGCATTGGTTGGTCGTGTAGGAAGTAAAGTGAGCTCTATTAGCTATGCAACCTAATCAAGCTATAGAACTTGACGGCTATATAGCTGAATTTTTCCAAAATACTTGGGATGTGGTGGAGATAGAAGTCATTCAAGCAGGTTAGGAGTTTTGTCAATGGCAGAATGCTTACTACGTTGAATAGTACTCTTCTTATGCTGATTCCCAAGGTCTAATTGCCTACAACAGTGGCGGAATATCAGTTGATCTCTTGTTGTAATGGTCTTTATAAGCTCATCTCTAAAGTGTTGGTTTATCGACTGCAAGGGGTTTTGGAGATGAAGGTTGATGTTAATCAGAATACGTTTGTTTCGAGCAGAAATATTAGTGATAATGTTCTCCTTGCCGAGGAGCTACTTAGTGAATATAATCAGGCACACTTAACCTCATAGTTGTGTGCTTAAGGTTGACATCCGTACGACTTATGATACTGTTAAATGGAACTTTTTGAATGGAACTCTACATCGTTTTGGCTTTCTAGAGAGGTTTATAAGGTGGAATGTGTCTATCATCAGTATTAGTATTTGCATAAATGGGTCTCCTAGGGATTTTTCAAATGGGCTTCGATAGGGGGATCCCTTCCCCTATCCATTTTAATGGTGATGTGGTACTTCATATACTACTCAAGATAAGGATTTCCATATTCGGTTCCGGTACCATTAGAAGTGCATAGAGCAAGGCCTAGTGATGTTGAGTTTTGCTATTTTTCTCTAAGGCAGATGCTAGTAAAGATTTTGAATGACTGCTACATAAGTTTGCAGATTGGTCTGGATTACACCTTAATTCAAGTAAGAGATATATCATTGTCTCTAAATCAGTTTTGCCTGTGAGTGGCCCTTTAGTTTAGGACTTGGGGTTCCAAGTAGGAACTCTGCCCATTAAATACTCGAGGAACCCGTTAGTGGCTCTAAGCTCACTTGTGTGGACTGTCGGCTACTGATTATCAAGTTGGAAGAAAAGAATAGTAGTTGGGGATTTAGACATTTTCTTGGTACGAGCGTGCGATTGACCAAATTGTTCTTACTTGCCATGTGTACATATTGGTCCTCAATATTCATATTACATAAGGGGTTTTTTCTAGGACCTTGAGACGCGATTGAAATTATTTTTGTGGTAGGGAACTAGTATCCAGGTCTACGGCAAAGTTGCTTGGCACCTAAGGAAGTTGAAGGGTTAGGGATTGTGAGCAACTCAGTAATGAATACAACTTTGATGGTAAAGAATTTGTGGAATGTTGTATTAAGATTACAAACTCTATATGGGTTTTCTGAATATTGCAGCATAAGGTTCGCAACAAAACCATCTAGACATGTCGACTATATTTTGGTTCCTAAGGGTGGAAGAAATTATTGAGAATTAGAGATATTCTAGCAAGTGTAGTGTAGTATCAGATTGGAACAGGAGGACCAATCTTGATTTGGCAGGAGCCATGGCACCCCCTGGACGTATTGATTCACCAGTTTCCTCAAGTATCATGGTAATAGTGAATGAATTAGGAAAACTTTGATCTGTTCTATTGTCTGCCACGATCATCAATGGGGAATGGTGATGGCCGTTGTTGCGAACTGATGAGGTTTCAAGTATTGTAGCACAACTCTTTTCCCTCTGAAAAGTGTATTCTCTTACCTAGAAAGGCCCTCTGGTTCTTTTTCCAAAACGGTCGCATTAAAGCTCTTATAGCCATGGATTAGGGTTGTTCCTTGGGCGACACTGATGCGAGGGCCTCTGAAAATTCCTCATAAATTATTGAAGCTTGACAAGCCATGTATGCACCATCATAGCGGCTTATGCATTCTCTCTCAGGAGCAAAGCTCAGAGACGCATGTACCTTATTTTTTCAGTACTGGTACTCAGGTTTTGTATAGAGGATACTGCGAGCAAACCTGTGGATATCTTAGCCTTATTTAGATTGACAACAAGCAATTCAGTGGGCATCACAATGGTGGAGGACCAAGAATCTTGTTTCAGTTTCATATTGTGCTATTCTTGCATTAGTAGTCTATCACATTTGGATAAAACATAACCAATGGAGATTTTTCATAATGTTAGTAGAATAGCGAGACATTAGCCCAGATTTGTTACGATCAAATTACAGAGAGCGAGGATCTGAGGGAGTCCTTGGAGAGGTCAATATTGTATAGGTTATGGAGAATTGCCAGGATTTCGTATTTGGTGCATGTACAGTTATTTTAATTTAATGAAATTTATTGTTACCCAAAATATTTGAGATTATTTTGTAATAATATTACAAAGACTGATAAGTCTTAAATGAGATGCCATCACGGGATTATCATCTTCCGATATGAGAATAATATTTTTCTGATTTTAGTATTGAGGAAGGTAAGGATTATTGAAAAAAAGAGTTAGTAATAAGAATAATGGAAGATTTATGGGGCGTTCAATTTTATTTCCAAAAGTCAATTTTCAGTTTTTGTACTATTTTCAAATATTAAAAACTTGTTTGTTTAGCCCAATCTCATTGAAAATACACATTTTTTATGAAAATTTGCAGCTTACTATATTGAAAACACACTTCCCAAATCACTTTTTTGGACCATCACATTGCTTAGTAAAAGAGGGCATGACATGACATCAAGTTGAGTTTTCAAGAAATAAAAATAATATTATACTTGATGCATATTAAGTTTCAGCAGCACCACAATAATTGAAGGACTTTCAAGAAAATTCCATGATTATCGAAGGACACCCCTTACAAAACAAAGGTTAGCACTCTGATACTTAAGTTAGTAATGTTCTTACTGAAAAAAGAAACGGAAATTATAATCAAAGTGAGAATAATGGCTAAAAATGATCATTACAAAAAAAAAAAAAAAAAAAAACAAAGCTACAATGCTATAGCAACAGAATTTTTGCAGCAAAAATTTCCGTGGTAAAGTTGCCACGGCTTTGCAACGGAATTTTCAAAAATTGAGTTTTTCATGGCAAAACAACAATCAAATGTTGCAACGGACATTCCGTTGCAAACATCCATGGCAAAAATCGATCAACTTTTGGATGGTACAATTTCGTTGCAAGTCGTGGCAAACTTTGCCACAGGCCATATTCTTTATTAATTTGTAACGGTTTTTACATCAGATAATATTCGTGGCTAAGTTTGCAACGGAATTTCAAATTGTATCTGTTGCTAACCGCTTTTGCAATGATCTTCAAGTTACAAAATTTTTTAAAAAAAATAGCAATTATTTTTGCCACGAACTTCTTGGTATGTGGTCCGTTGTAAATGAAGAGTTGGGTGTGACAGTGGGTTGTGCCATGAAAACATATCCATAGCAAAGTTTGGTAATAAATTTGCAATAGTATTTGCAACGAACGTTTGATCTGTTACAATTCGTACAAGGTAGTTAAGGGCATTTATTTTTTAGATGTATTTGCCCCGACTTTTGCAACGGTCATTATATCCGTTGCATCGATACGAAAAGGCTGGTGGCATTTGCTATGGACTTTGCAACAGATTCATGTTTCGTTGCAATCCGTACAACACAACCGTGCATTATTCAAGAAATTGTAAGTTTGCCACGGATTTTACAGCTGAATTAAAGGTCGTGGAAAAATCCGTGGCAAATATTTTTATTATTATTTTATTATATTTATATTAATATGTAATGAGATCAAAAAGTTTAATTAACAATTACGATATCTTAAAATCTAGCCACCTTATTCATACCAAATTTTAATATATATTAGCTTGTGTCTATAGATCATTTCTGGAGTATGATTCAAAATCGCATGGTCTGATTCTACGATATACCATCTTGAATGATTACTCTTATATTCTGAGTACGATATCTCGACATCCTTACACCCAATTAGTCTAAAACTTTACCAAATGTATTTTGTTGTAAGTTTTATCATATCTAACGGTTTGATCTGAATTTTTGATAGCCCAATTAACCCATGTTATTCAACAATGTAACATAATAGTTACATCAATGTAATACTAACATTTATGAATATACAAATTTATTGCAGATTGTGAACTTGTATTAATCTCAACTATAAAATATATAAAGATAATAATAACAGTAGTAATAATTAATAATGTTTGAACAATTTTAATTATTTTTATTCTTATTTCATTATATATATAATGAGATAAAAAAACTTTATCAGTAATTGATATTTCAAAATTTAGGCGTTTGATTTATATCAAATTTAAATATATATAAGATTGTGTCCATTAGATCATATCTGGCGGTATGAATTAAAATCACGTGACCTGATTCAATGATTCACCTTCTTGAATGATTACTCATATGTTCCGAGTATGATATCTCGACATTCGTATACCCAATAAGTTTGAAACGTTACCAAATGTATTTTTCTATAAGTTTGATTATATCTAACGATTTGATCTGAATTTTGACGGCCTCATTAACCCATGTTGTTCAACAATGTAACATGATAGTTACATCAATGTAATACTAACATTTATAAATATATCAATTTATTGCAGATTGCGAACATATATCAATCTCAACTATAAAATATTTTTTATTATTTCAATTGCATTATTCCATATAATGGATACTTTTCTACAATATTAAATTGTTCAGTATGAATTTGCTATTAATGATATTGATGAAGAAGAAGAAGATAGCTTTGAAAATTATGAAACGAACGATGATAATAAAGCACCTGGACAAGATGAAGATGACGATTATTGATTGAACATAATGTGCCTCATTTGACTTTTAGAGACATTCATTACTTATTGAGCATAATATATTTTGTTATAATGTTCCTCATTTAAATATACTTTGGGAAAATATAATTTTAATAAAAAAATAACTTAAATTATATATAAAAAATATATAAATAAGAGATAAATTTAATTTTTTTATTAAAAGAAGAAAAATTATAACTTCAATCAAAAATCCAAAAAATATATATATTTTAAAAAGAATCTATAAATAAAAAGACATTATTTAATTTTAATAAAAAATTAACACAAACTTTTTTTCATTAATTTTCAATTTCTATAATTTTAATTTTCCTCCCATTTTTCCATCTCATTTTTCCCCTCATTCCCCCCCCCCCCCCCTTTTTTTTCCTCTTTCCCCCTTGTTGCAGCCAATTTCCCCTTTTCTTGCCCTAGTTTTTCTTTCTTCTCTCCCCCTCTTCTCTCCCCCTCTTTCCGCCGCACCATTGCCTGCCGCCACGCCGCCCTCATCGCCCACCCATGCCGCCCTCATCTAGCCACCGCCTACTGCCGGCGCCGCCTCCACCCGCCGCTGGCTACCGCCCTCTTTTCGCAAAAAATTTTCTCTCTTCTCTTCTTTGTGATTTTTTTAAAATATATTTTATTTTTCTTTGCTAGATGGGTTACTAACATTTTTGTATTTTTGTTTCTTTTCTTTGAAAGATTTGAGGAGAAACTAAAATTTTCAGGTATGTTTTCTTTTTTTCTTTTAAGATGGTTTATTTTGGTGTTATATTGTTGTAAATGTTATTTTGTTGTAAATGTTAAAATGGTTAATTTTCGTGGTATATTGTTGTATATTTTGGTAATATAGTGGTGTTAAGAAGTTGAATATGGTGTATGCAATAATTTATATAATGTATTAAAAAGTCTCTACTTTATTATCTTATTTTTGAAATTTCATATTTGTATAATGGTGTTAAGTTTATATTTTGGTTTATGTAATGGTGTGTGTTGGAATGGGTGATCATATAATCAATTGGATTGGTTGTTTTTCATTCGACAATCTTTATAAAATAATATTAGATTGATGAATACGGTAAGAGTTCATCAAGATGGCAACATATTTCATTGTTTTTACCACTGATATTGAACGTAATTTCAATATCACAATGAAATGCTCACGGGCCAAAAGGTTAAACCCGTGGAGTTGGGTTGTGAATAAGTTTGGAAGCTATGAAACCAACACTTGAGGGTCAGTTTGAAACATTCCAAATCGAGGACCTCGAGACTGGCATCGAGAGTACTATGGAGACTTGCACTAAGTACTACAGCCGTGTTTCGTCAGCAGGAGACATAGGCCGTCCGTGCAGTTTTAGTGGGTTAGTTGGCAAAACTGACTGAAGTGACTGGCGGGAATCGTCATATGAAAGCCTCTTAAGACTTGGTCGGTATGACTAGGATTCACGATTCTGATAGTACGAGAATTAGTCCTCTGACTTGAGGAATCATGGTAGTCACGTGCATACGAAGACTGTATCTTGGATATGACGAGTAGTGGCTGTATCGTGAGGTATGGTCATCGTATATCTTATCTAGTGCAGTAGGACTATGTAGCGAGGACAGTGGATTTCTAGAGATGATTTGTCCCCTATCAGTATATGACAGAGAGTTCTCCCATATGCTCTGAGATGGTTTAGACTCTAAAGTCTTTAGTTAAAGCAATCGATTGCTCAGGGATAAGTTTTCTAGCTTGGATCATTAGAGCAAATGCATATCGAGTATTTAGAATAGTTGTCTAGTCAAGGATGGGAACCGATGCACAATTCCACGCCCTAGACTAAGGCTAGGAGACGGTTTACAGTAGGACCGTACTTAAATGGATTCGGAGCCTAAATATTCACGCCAACATTCACCTAGTCTCTAGTGCCATGGACCGTTGCAAGACGGCCACCTATGGTAACGGGCGATTTTTTAATTATGGGATAATTAAAAATAATTAATTAAATTAGATTTAATTAATTGTGTTGGTTATATACGCCCAAGTCTAGCTGATGATGAACCTAAAGATGGAATGGAATTAATTTAAAATTAATTCTAGAAGAGGCAAATTAATTTAATTGGATTAAATTTAATCTTTAGAGAGAATAAATATTTGGATCATTTATTTAGATCAATCCATCGGATGGATGACTTGAAATTTAATTAATTGGATTAATTAAAATTTCAAGTTAGCTATTAAAATTAATTGAATTAATTTTATTGCATTTGGTTCGATTTATAAATTGAACGAGAGATAATAAAAAGCTTAGATTCTTTAATTGGATTAAAGGATATTTTAATGTTGGACTTATAAATTAAACTAGGTTGATTTGAAGTCCATAAGACGTGGGCTTGATTTAATTTTAACTAGTCAAGCCCGGTCCATTAAAATGAAAGCCCAAATCCTTGGTTAGACCATGGCTACACTAAGGAAGAGCCAAGGTGTGGTGTGCACAAAATGGTGCCTTGGGGTGCACCAAATTCAGCCATGATGGTGGCTTAGAGGTGTTAGATGGTTGCTGGAGTCTTGCTAGGTCAAGACTCCTTGGTATCTTGTGACTAGGTCACATATAAAATCTAAAAAACTCTCATAGCTGACCAGCAGCTACTAGACACATATATACGTGAAATTCCTCTCCCTTTCTCTCCAAAAAAATCCTCTCAAGACCTTAGAGATCGAAAGAGGAACAAATGATCCAACGTTAATCAATAATGTTGTTGATTCTTTGCACTTCTGTGGAAGTTTTCTAACACGAAATCGCCACATCCATTAGTCGTGGAGTGTTAGTCTTTGGAGGATCTCCAGATGGAGATCTCGCCGTGGACGGGTCCGAAAACAAAAATGGAGAGGTGACATCGCTTGTAGCCGTACGAGAAAACAACGAAAGGTAAACTCTATTTAAGTTTTTGCTCTTATTTTCTCGTATTAATTTGTGTCCTTTGAATTTTACTTTTAATTTGCCGAACGCCCGGGAAAGATCAAGGGTACACCCCTTGATCGGGATTAATTACTATTATTTATAACATGATTTATCGTTCTTTTATTTTTTGCGCTTTCGCCGCGCTTCCTGGGCCAATCCACTTGAATCTAACGTATATTGTAGAGATATAACAGGTGATAGGCCTAGAATCTAACGTATATTACGTGTTTCAGCATGTTACATGTTTAAATCGATTTTGGAAGCATGATTTTTTATTTTAATTGTATATCTAAATTTAGGATGTATGTGTTTTAATTTTGCATTTAATTTTAGGCATGAGATTTTTTTGAAATTTCAAATTTCTGAAAATTGTTTTTTTCTTGTTAAAAAATGTTTCAGAAAAATTGCAAAACACAGCAGATGGCTCTGTCTGCCGGCCGATTAGCAGGGGCACGGAGATGGTGGCCCGCGCGCGTCGGCGTGCGCGTTGGGGCACGCATTGGCACTTTCTGTTGGCTGACCGTCTTGGCTGATTTTTTCTTTTTTTTTCTGAAATGATTAATTTTGTTGAATTTAATTTTTGGTTGAGATTTGAAATTTTACAAAATTAAATTACTAAAATTAATTGAATGGATTTTCAAACAAGAATTAATTTTTGCATGATTTCACTTATGTCCATTATTAAATTGTATTATTTTACATATAAATTCCTGAGATTGGATGTGTAATTATTTTATGATATTGGATGTCATTTACTATAATGCATGATTTGCGTTATATTTTGTGTGCATATTTATTTTTAAAATAAATGTGCTATTTTGTTAATTAGATCAATATGGATGATCATGAAGCCCATTGGACCCTGTGTATGGTTTATTTTATGTTGGGTTGGGGTCTGCGTGCCTTTTATTTTCTTTTTTCTATTCGTTTTTAGCCTAATATGTTTAAGGATTTCTTTCTCCCTATTTACGTACTCCCCCCAGCTGATGATTGGGTTTACTTTTTAAGTGGTAATGAGAGTAGAATAAGTGGAGAGGTTTTACCTTTATTTTTTTAATAATTGTAAAGAACAAGCCCAAACGATGGAGGTCAATGGAGGAGGCCATGGGATGGCCCACGGAGATCCATAGAGAAGAAGCCCGAAGGACGGAGCCCACGAAGTATATGAAGAAATAAAGAGACATTACAAGGCCCATAACATGTTAATGGGTTATATATCTTGTAATAGCATAGTTCTACCCTTAGACTGACCATAGATCCACTGCGATGCATTTTATTTTGCAACAGGGGAGTGCTATACTTTTATTTTGTATGTGATGCATTTTATTTTAATGCGTTAATATTTAGATACATTTATCATGCAAGATACTGATATTGTGATGAGGTCTTGGTCATATTTTAATGAACTCTCAATTGGTTGGACTAAGTTAAAATATTAGACCAAAATAAATGAAAATAAACAATGTCTTGTTATTCCATGTATTCCATCCATAGTAATGTAGTAAGGAAGCCAATTTCATCCACACGTGGTCTCACGAGTCGTGGCACGTTTGGACTGAAATGAAACTGCACTATTGTTGTGCACGAAGTGAATACGCACCTATTTTCCTATCTCACGAGTCGTGGGGGGCAATACTGTGTGTTGTGATTCGATTGATGGATTAGGACTAATGCCTAGTGATGTAATTGTAATGCTTTGCATCCACAGTAATGTAGTGAGGAAGCTGATTTCACTCATTCATGGTTTCACAAGTCGTGGCACGTCTGGACTGAAATGAAGCTACACTATTATTGTTAATCAAAAAGCTATGAGTAATAGTTTGTGGGTAGCGATAGTTTGTGGTATGATTCGGTTGATGGGTCGGTCTAACACCAAGTAACGTAATTTGCTTGGAGTCCTCGGAATCACGTGAAAACGATGAGGCAAAATATCTTGGAGATCTCGTAGGACGAAAATGGTATTGGATACCTCCCACAAGGCTATTTACATATGAACCATAAAAGTGGGGTATGTAGAATTTCGTTGTGGACCTCAAGCCCACTAGAAAAATAATTTTTCCGAAACCTCATTTGAGAGTGATGAGCTTTCGCAGAAATAGTGGAGGGTTAATGACTAAAGTCCAAGTCCTTAACTTGAAACTAATGTTATGATAATCTGCTTATATTTTTTCTTTTATAAATGTCTAAGAAGTCACTTAATTATATACTTGAGGCTAATCATTTATTGGAACAAACTATTTAAATTGGCTGAGAAATCTGAGGATAGTCCTCGATTTTGAGAACTACACTTATGTTCTAGATAAGTCTGTACCTCGGACTTTACAGTATGGGTTCTTGCCCAGGGAACATTAGACGTTCGAAAAGATTACGCAGTTGCATGAGAACAATCGAAAAAGTACATAATATCTACTAGGCTCGATGAGTAATGAGATCCAGAAATAGTACAAAAGGTATGAAGACGTCTAGTCGATAATGCACCGCATGAAAGAACTTTATGCGGCACCGGAATAGCATATTAGATATGCCGTAATGAAGGCATTCTTCAACATGATAATGATTAAGGGATCATCAGTACGAGAGCATGGAGTGATGATGCTATCCCTAGTGGAGAAGTTCAAAGGCCTCCAGGCTAATTTCAAGGAAAAAGAAACATACGTTGACTTCATTCTACAATCACTATCTCCCTCCCTTGATCAATTTATTATCAACTATAACATGAATGGGCTTGAGAAAAGCCTTCATGAGTCGATTAATATATTGGTTTAGTACGAGGCAATGATTGAAAAATCTGAGCCGTCGGTACTAGTGGGAGAGGCTTCAACCTCTAAAGCGAAGGGCAAGGTTGCCTGACGCGAGAAGAGGAAGAATGATGAGACGTCTTCTACTACTACTAGCACTTCGAGTGCTCCTATTACACGCTAAGCGGGGGTAATGAAAAGAGGAAGAGGGTTTGTTAGTCAAGGATTTCGAATGATGTTTGCATTTATTGTCGTGAGAAGGGACATAAGAAGAGGAAGTGTCCTAAGCTCCTCTTTGATGAACGTATTAATCTTTAATTGAGTATTAACATAGTCACCATTCTACTCTTGGTATTGGATACTAATGAATTCATAAATATGCGAATGGTTTGCAGATGATAATGAGAAGTAGAGATGCCAAAACAAGAAGGTCGTAAGGCTTAGCGATATCGGGCTATTGCTGCAAAGACTAGAGTCTTAGTTAAGCTTAGTGGTGACCATGTTAGGATAGTATCTATGTAACCTAGCATGATCGAAATAATATTTTTAATTATTATTGGACAATTTTGATTACATATTTTGATCAATAAAGTCTTTTATTTGACATTGAATGGGATTCATGACTGTTGGTTGAAACATATATACTATCTTGTAATTGGATTATGCATACTCAAATAAAACATAAAATGATAATCAAGAGCCCAAGCTTATAGTCCTAGTAGGTCAATCCCTTCGAGTTGAGGAAGAGAGAGATTGATGGGTTCAAAAAGCACTAGAAATAGGCGATTTAGATCCATTAGCTTTCAAAATCTTACTGAGAATGAGAAAGACCGCAAAAGCTCTTTCGTGGGACAAAATGAGTTTACCAATTAGACATTGGATTGGATCCAGTGTAATATCTATGAGTCACTAAAATATGTAAGATCAGTGTGGAGGTTCACCAATCTAATTTTGTTTGATGAGGTTCAAAGAATTAGACTTGGAGTGGTGAACCAACATGATCACCTTTCAATTGGATCGAGAGGGTGTGTATTTAGTGGGAGTTTTTGAATATTGAAAGTAAGGAATGTGATTCTCACTTGGTGAAAGTCTTCCTGAAAGGATCCTTATCTAGATTATAAATTGAAACGCGAAGGGTTGGTCTCTTAGATAAGAAGTGATATTATCAAAAAACTTAAGCTTCGGGCCTTATTATATTTAAATATAAGTTGTGTGATGATAATATATTATAGAAAATATAGTAATATAACTCCCTACTGTGTATGATATTAAAAACTACCTCTCTATTCCATACAGAAGTGCGTCCATGATAGTTCAGTTTGAGTTACACATAAAATAGGTGAGTTGAAAACCTCTTTACACGTCAAGATGGGAACTAAATACAGAATGTGGCTAGGTTGCTGTAGTTTTCACATACTTAATTTCTCAAAAGCTATCATTCGTAGATCAATTTAGTCTGCTTCATAAATACAAAGGGGTGTCTGGACAATCTGCATTTTTAATACTCACACTCCATTGAGTTTGTCCAAATATTTAGAATCTTAGTGATATTTAATCCAATATGAAGTATGACATTAAGGAGGAGCTATGGATATGGATCAGTTTCGGATAAATCTATATTTCTATTTTTTTCGATTAGAGGTGAAATACAGCTCGCATATAGGGTATACTTCAGCTATGGAAGTTTACAAATACATAAACTGTAGGTTTGAGAGACCTTGTTCTATTGATAATGCACACAGATAACGAGTTTGTCGTAAAGAGTGGATGATTTGAAAACGCGCTCTTATATATAGAATGTGTCCCTTACCCAACTTTTTGAAAAAGAATATCAATGCTACGGGTTCTTCAATCGTTGTTGTCTTTATATAAAAGCTTAATTAGTAGTGTGTGTGTGTATGTTTATGGTTAGGTGGACAACTTCTCCTACTTAAAATGCTCTACATTTACTCATTTTAAATGAATTAGAGTTAAGATGATTTAGGCGTATAACCTACTTATATACTATACTATATGTAAAATTGATTATTTCATACTCAATAATATATTACTCTCTATTAATAATATCTGTGTAATTTTAATTTTTCACATAGATCTTATTTTAGTCCAGAAGGAATCCATCATACTCAATTTTAGCAATTGCGGTTGAATGACTTTATATAAATATCTCAAGTACGGCAGTAAGAAGAAACTAGTGTCTAATAAGAGAAAGTCTACCTAGACCCTATCTCATGAGCACATCAATCGGAATTAAATATTGTTGTTGAGTAGAAAAATGAGTAATTATGCATACGCCCCGTTTTAATATATGGTTATGTCTCTCAAGACTATCACTAATGCTACTCCCTAATTGCACATAATGATTTAGTTACAACCTCCTGAGGTTTAATGTATTTACAGTGGTACGAAACCCCAACCTCTTAAAAATCTCGAGAGCCTTTATCACACACTAACAGTTCTCCTAAATGTGACCTCTCCTCCTCAGCAACATAACACCGTATCGAGGCTGATAGAATGGTTTGTAGGTGTAGTATATTATAGAGAGATATAGAGAAATAGTATGGTGATACGAGCTTACGCCTCGTCATTGTGAGGATGTGTCAAGCAGACGGCCAGACTTAAGATAAGCTATATTTAATTTGTGAGGAGATAGAAAACGTCTTTTATATAGCGATATATACATCGGTTTCTTTCATAGCACTTCAAGGAGTGTCTGATTGTTATAGATCGCCACAATTCAATTTAATTATCCGGATATTGAATATAAGATATAGTGTAAATTAAGAAGTGTTGAACCGGATTCTGGTTAGTCATGATATTTGCTGTGACAAATATAATTTAACCTCATACAGTATATGTGTCCTATGCTTGTAGCAATTAATCTAATTATCGTCTCTCTTTTCCCTCTCCCTCCCGAACGACGGGTTTAGGCAAGAGTCCACTCTGAGTTGTTGTTGAGAGATGATGTAATATCTCTAATTTATAGTCAAACAAGACCCATCCAAAAAATATCTAATGTAACAGCTCATACATTGTATTAGTAGTCGTGTCATCAGCAAATATCTAGTCATAAAACGAATCCAAATAAATGGTTTGGGACCTGAATTCTTATTTGTAAGTCACTATATTTACTAATCTCCTATGTTAGTAATTAAAGGTACACTTTTAAAACATAAAATCAAGTCGGACATCCTTGGAAGTTAGAATCATCCTTACCAAATGCTTCTATGACTCTCATACAAAATTACATCGACTACGGTCTCGGGTGTCTTAGTTGTAAACATTTTCATCTCATTATGCAATTACAACTACCCCCTGAAGTTAGTGTTAATATTATTATTATAGATGTTATTTGTTGTAAGCTTTGTTTTATTGGGGTGTTACTTCGTAATGAGCAATTATTAACTCTCGAGAGGATATGCATCGGTCTGTAACGTGCTATATTTTTGCACTAACAGAATGTGCGTTGCGACTTCTTTGGTGTTAATTGGTTGATCATATATCTATAGGATGGGATCAAGTAGTGGCAGAGATTATTGAGTTTTTCATAGCAAAAGTTTTAATTCCTAAATTTTGATGTGTTAGAATTTATATGAGCTTGATACTCTCATATTAATCCAACTTGCATTTGTTTGTCTTTCCCAATTATCGATCAAATCAGTTTTTATTCAAATAAATACTAAGATATGTCCTAAATGTTGATGTATATGAATGTTGCATCCAATTTCTGGGATAAGCAAAAGTGCTTAGAAACAGAATGTGTTTCTTGTAATAATTCTATACCACTAATAGCTGAATAACAATGGAGATATATATATTAATAATATATATTGTTCACAAAACGTAGTGAGCATAGCCCACTTGTTGTTCAATTTTATAATATATAATGAAATAATAAAGGTGTAAATCTCGGTATATTGTAAAGATAAATGAAGTTGTGAACGTGTAGAGTCTAGTGTTCAATTGGTGCATTAGTGAAAATACTATTATGTAATCAAAGACGCTATGTAATTTATATTCTCAACTTATTCCCACAAACCTACCTATGTGTTGCTTCTCTCAGAGGAGTTCATGAACACATTCCAGTGCTCTCTATGTTTATATTCCCATCTCAACAGATAGCCGGACCTTGTATATTACTTGTCCTAAATATGGAATGTAACTCCTACGACGAGCATATTGAGAGTACTTAGCAACTAAGAATTATCCAATTAGTCCTTTAGTGTGTTTGTTTAAACAATGTCAAAACCTCCCTCTATCTTGACTCAGTTGTAGAACAGACGATCAAACAACTAGCCAAAATCTGTTTTTAGTTTCCCGTTATAGTGGGTTTTCAGTCTTGCTGCCTCTTTAATTCATTGGGTAGTCCGTGAACAAGCTGCCTTGAAAATTGCTCTTAGGTTAGTCAACGTGACTATATAGTGACTCACCAAGAATATCTCATATGAAGCCTTCCTATTATGTTCATTTTTTTTTATTTCTTTGTAAAACTTTTTATGTACTTTGTGATAAGTGGAATTTTTATAATATTTCCCTCTTAATTCGCCCAAACCTCCTCTCCGATTATCTTTGAGATATGTAGTTATATTTTCTTTCTGACATTAGAATAAAAGGAATAAACATTACAATAAGACCAAAGTTAAACCAATTTCGGCAACGTCCATCCACAAAATTACACAATTTCACCAATATTATAGACAGTATTTGATAATTTTCTAAAAAATGAGAGGCATTCATTAATTAATCAAAAACGTAGAAGAGTCGTTTAGATTTTCATGTGCATTTTAACTTGTGATGCACATCTGGATATGATCCATTAGTATTAGTATTACAAAGTAAAAAATTGTTTTTTTTATAGTACATTTTTGTTTTGGTTAATAATTAAAAGAAGTTGTTTTTTTTATCTTTCTTTGATTGGTGTAAAAAATAAAAGTATGTAGTTTATTATTAGCATAGTATGAATACTTGCTGATGTACTTTAATTCATGGTGGTTCGCTCTAACATCATAGTGTTTGGAAAGTATATTATGTCATTTCTATTACCCAACTTAATTATCTATAATGCCTCGATTTTATAATAATCCCTACCTATTGCACCATCTATTATAAAATCATTGTTATCGCACAATTAAGTTGGAATAGTGTTAAATAAATTACTATTTATAGCTTATTTCCATAATTTTATAGATTAAAGGACCTTTCTTTACATATTCCAAGAATATGATCGTTTGTAATTACCTTTTTAATGAATTTACTAAATCATATCCCTCTATAAATCTCGCAGTAATTAATCTCACATCGGCAGAGCATCTCTCAATACTAAAATGCACTATATGCATGGTCTAGTTATGAATTTAATTAATTAAATCTAATCCTCAAAAATAGAAAAATTAGGATTCGATCAATGTGGAGAAAATATAGTCCAATGTGCAGATCCAAAAGAAAGCACTGACTCTCCAAGTTACAAAAAGTTTGTTCATGTGATTTCTGAGTGGATACAAAAGGGATAGTACCATTGTCCTTACACTCTAGATCCAATCACTCTCAAAAGTATGAAAGCGATC
This sequence comes from Sesamum angolense, assembly GCA_034509725.1. Taxonomy (NCBI): domain Eukaryota; kingdom Viridiplantae; phylum Streptophyta; class Magnoliopsida; order Lamiales; family Pedaliaceae; genus Sesamum; species Sesamum angolense. The sequence goes on from JACGWL010000283.1 coordinate 60,789, forward strand.
TTTCTGGAAATTTTGTGTGGTTTCTTTGCTATTGATATCAATTAAAAATGAACCCATAAATCATTCTTTCAGGAATAATAACAATTAGTTTGTTCGGACAATATTGGATCTCATTTAAAATCATTTGTATCAACATTTAAAGTGTAATATGTTAAAGATTTTGTAGATTATCTCTGTGAAAAATATCCATCGTGTTGCTAATTTGTTGTTTTGGTATCGCTTCTACAATATTAAACATCGACAACATTTTATTTCGACATAATCAAAACTTGCCCTATAGTCGGGCTTTTCTTCGATTATTTAAAAAAGATTTCTCAAATTTAATTGATTTATTCATTTACGATAACATAAGAGATTTAAACGTGAGTACTTTTGACTCAATTTTAGAATCGTCAAAGTCTGTACTCGTATGATTCAGAGCCTTAAATGTTCACCGCCAAAATATTCACCTAGGTCTCTAGTTGCCACGTGGCCACTTGATGCCAGTTATATCTATGTTTTAATAAACAAACCACTCTCAAAATAAACATAGGAAAAGTTAATATAGAAAAGACTTTAGTACGTGGTAATCGATCCAAGAAGTAACAGAAATAAAATTTTTAATCAATAGTACTTCGTATTATATGTTATATTTAGGTATATAATAAAATTAAAGTCTTAAAATTAACAATAGCATCCCTGAGTTTTGATAGATTCACATTTTTAATATATTTACTCTAGAGTTACTCCTTAATATTAGTTTCTTGTAAAAATATTTTTCTTATTGCTGGGATTGTATTTTAATTACTTTCTCTCACTCAATGATTTGATACATTATTTTCCCATAAAAATTAAAATTTATTATATTCTTCCATACATCAAGGTGTCTAACATGACTTCATTAATTTTATGATGTGCATTTAATCATTAGCCAATTCATAGGTCCATGTGATGTAACTCTCTCAAGAGCTCGAATTATATTAATTAATTCTTGACCACACAAATACCCTTGTGCTAGATATATCATTATAACAAAAATATTTCTTATTATTATAATAATTTATTTGTGTATATCAAAATATATTCTCTTGCATGCAAGAATCTAATGTTTCATCAATATCACTCTCAGTAGATACTCAAGTACGTTATACATCCTTCTTTGATTTTTGTTTAAACAAAATATATATTATAATATTTTTACATATTTTAATTTTTTTAAAATATCATATAATTAATATGAGTTATATATTATAAGGTAAATTAACTTATGATGGGTAAGATCTAGGCGGTACAGAAAGTTCATATACATATCATTTTCATCGTATTTTTTAGCACTAACCAATACCACTACACTGGCCTGCGTAATGACCATTATATAATGTTGTTTATTATCATAACATACTCTCACATTAAGTGTATTTTAAATAAAAAAAATTACACAAACTCTCATGAAAATATGCAATACCCCTCGAAGGGTCTGTAATATATTTTATTAAATTATATATAATATATATAAGTATTTTGTTAAATATACACCAAACTTCATATAGTAGATATATGAGGGTAACTTAAAAGGAGGTAAATGTAATTTATGCGTTTATAATATTAAATTTCCCGAATATTATAGAGTGGAAAATTTGGTTGTTAGATCATTTAGAGTAAAATTGCCTTTAGTCGCACGTGGGCCTCAATTGCAATCTAGTTGAGGGCTGACATCATACCAGAGTCACACCTAAAAGCAGTTTCAAATACGATCTTCATTTTGTTGCATAACCACCGTATAATCGCTATAAATCCATATTCTAAAAGAGTACATGCAAATCTAATATTCATATGGTAAATTATATGGTGTATTATCATTATTGTGTAGTGTGTTATATTTAGAAAATATTTACATAACGATATTCTATCATTAGTTTGATATTTTATAAGAATCATGAATAATTATATTCCTTATATTAGAAAACGTGTTTCAATGTCGACTGTGCTAATATTTTTAATTATAATGGAATAATCATATCTTGAATAATAGTGTATCAAAGAATAGTAAGTTATGTAATAAATTATTTATGGTGCTATTTTGAATATAGTATTTTTTAATCGCTTTAAGGTCTATATTTATATATATAATTGGATAAGGGAAAGATAATATAAATAAGCTTGGATCCTTATTAACTAGATTTTAAATGATATATTATTTATAATGATTGTTGTGTCTAATAAATAAAAATGTAAAGACTAATGGGAGTTTCGTTTGATGAATATCACACTTATATGAACGTGGGCTATTTATATATATTTATGATTATTCTATGATCCATTCAGAATTCATAATCAAAAATAATTAAGACACTATTCCTGATCAACTGTAGTTAGCGTACAATAGAAGTAGTGATCTATATCGAGGTGCTTCACGAGGGTGCATTGTGACCACGCGTCCCCACTCGCGGATAAAAATCTCTCAACTATAAACATCATATTAGTTCGAATACTTATTAGTAAGATATAAGTATATTTTAAGAGATTTTAAAGATTCTAAATCAGAGGGTTTTATATATTCTCAAACAAAAGGTTTATTTATTTATTATAATAATTATATTAGAGCTATGACAAATAGTGCTCGCCATAATTTTATAATAATGACAAAAAAAAATGAACAGGTAGACAAAAAATATGATTACACTGGCCCCTCATTAAAATATTTATAGGTGTATTTATATAGGATAAAAATTACACTACCACTCTTGAGGACGTCTCTTAACTAGCGACGATGCCGGCTCTAAAATACAGGTATATCATCTCTCGTGATTTATTATCAATTCATATTGAATGCTCGATCAATGCTTTATAGAGAGAATTTGTAATTTTATTTGTTTTTAAATCTGATCAGAATTTAACATATGACCAGAGTATAATTATAAGTCTGAACGACACATAATTTTAACGAACTCATCAAATAAAATTAATATCAGTCTCATAATCTTACTCAATTTAATGGATTCTACTATCAAAATGAAAGACAGCATGAAGTCTCATACCTCAATATACATATGATATTAAAAATAGAGTTTCAACAATTAAATAACTTATTTCAGACATCAAATCCAATTATTTACCTATATTTTTTTAATAGGTTGTTTGTTTTTAGGAGTAAATTTATACGCACTTTATTTTTTTACTCTCCTAGATGAGAATTGTCTCATCTTTCTACAGACTATTAGAGATAAATAGAAAAGATTATCACAAATTAGAAATACAATTCGTAATAATATTTATAAATATATATTCTATTAAGGTTATATGCTAATGTGCACCCCAACTCCCTGTCCAACCTATCCCAAAACATATTTTTGCCTTCTTTATATTATATCATTTAGGATGGTATATTGCTTATTCACCCTAAAAAACTGTGTCATAGTAAAAAAGATTTACAGGACAAAGTTTTAGTCCTAGAACAATTAATGGGTATACTTAAGAGCATCAGTGCTGTCTCTATGTGTGATAAGGTTCAATAAACAATCTCATTTATCTTGACTGTCCGTCGCTATTTTATTTAATATTTAGCACACACTAAACACGAAAAAAGAATAATGCATCTATTCCACCACACATTTATCTCATCCACTTACTCATTAGCTAAATTATCTATTCTAAATTAATTTTTCTCAATGTAATTGTTTATTATTTTTAGATTTGTATACTAAATACTGCTCCTTACTCCCCAATTTGTCTCATAATGTATTGGATTTAATTAAATAACACTACATAGTGAAGAGGATTATGTAGCATCAACTTCCCTAGTTTTATTATCAATAGTTATTAAAATAATCATCGCCTAAGTAATATACTTCTGTCCTAAGTTATGATTGTGTTTACAAACAAATTTACTAATAACATAATGATTTGTCTTGGCACGCAGCTCAAGTGATGCTTAAAATTGTTCTTAGTGCTATACACGAATACTTAAAAAATACAATCTAAGATATGAGTACATATAGGTTATTAAACGTACACCAAAAAGTACACAAAAAAAAAGAATTAAATAATATTTTTTTAATAATTAAAAAAAATTACAGAAAAAATATTTTTTGTTATTTTAATATAACGTTGCTTAATATGACTCGAATCGCTCTTACGTAAAGTTGGTTTCAACGACTCGGATATCAGATCCCTATATAACAAAACTATATTATTTTATTAACATAAATATTCTATGTTATACGAATAGTTGCATGATTGCTCTCTCTCGTATTTTCCTCAGTGATGCGAACAACTCATAATCCTCTTGTGTGATATATGTCTGTGTATATACCATACTGTATAAGAGAAGAACGAAACGCGCCCAGCATACATGCAGCTGTGCTCATTAGAATGTCCTAATCATATTGTTATTCTTTTTCTCAATTGATAAGCAATTATATTTATTATTACGTTAATAATAAAAATTTGAAATTTTTCTCTAATTCTTCATAATCCATTAACTTTAATCAATTTTGTATATCTCTATAATGATTTTAATTATAGACAGAATACATAACACAAATAACCTATGCTACTGAGATAAAAGTCATTACTTTATTTGAGATTCTTGACGATCTTGGCGAACATAGCTGTGTACACTATTTTCTTCCGTCAGCTTTTCTCTCCGCAAAAATACACACAAAGCACACTTTTAATCGGAAAAGAAATAAGTCTTTTGCGAACAACAATTTCCTCAAAATTGCAATAAAAAAAAACTGCTAGAAAGATTGGGGGAAAAAGGATTTTTGAGTCTTCACTTTGCTCTCAGTAACACTGTTTATGAGGATAACTCAATTGACAAAATACTTTAAAATTGGACTGCTCCAAATGTTTTGTGCTTCTACGGGAAGAAGAGTTTGTAGATGAGGAATCATGCAGTTAAGAGTTTGAAGAGACGTGGGTAAGAGCTTGTAGATGAGGAACTTTGCAGTTGAGAGTTTGAGAAAACATGGGTTGTTGACGACAGAATTCAAACGCATTGCTTGCAGAGAGTGAGAGGTAATACGCTAGTTTTAGGAGAGGGTGGGTACATACCACTTAGTTTTGAGGTTAGTTTTTATAGATTAAAAAATTGGTTAATGGTGTAAGAAATTGTCACTTGTGAGTAAAAACTAGGTTTTCCTTTTATATTAGTATAGATAAATAAATTAGGAAGGACGTAATGGTAATTATTAAAAATATTAAAAAAAATTAAAAAAATATATTATTAAAGGTGGGCGGCAACATGTGTCACCGCCCCACCTAATATTTTTTTTTTATATATGTGGATATACACACACACCAACACACATGCACACATTTGCGAGACGAACAGAGGTACGAAAGTTTTTTATTTTAATTTATATTAATTCATATAATTATATTATTAAATCAATCCGTTTATTAAATGTAATTTATATTGACTGATGTACTATTTAATCGGAGTTTTTTATGATTTTGTCTATTTTAAATAGTACAAATTTAAATATCAACATTTGATTTCGAAAATGCTTATAGTGGGGTTTTTTTAACTCAAACGATTAAATTAGATGGTTAATATTAACTAAAGTAACATGTAAAAAAAATTTAACTATATCTTAATATTTGTATTTATTACCAATATTTATATATAATTGTAATATTTTAATTAATAAATTTATATTTAATTATAATTAAAATATATATAAATTTATAATTAAATAATCTTTGCTACAAATTATTTAGTTATTAATTTATTATTGTCACGATTTTTATTATATAAATATATTTATAATTTTATAATTCATTGACACTCAGAAAAATTATTCGATGTAGTATCGGACATGTGTCGGGCTCGGACACGACATGAAGTGTCCAAAAATCTAAAAAAGGGGGGGGGGGGAAACGGTGTAGGAAACGCCATGGACACGGCTATTGACGTGTCCGACGTTATTTTAAAAAAATTTGGACTATTAAAAAAATAGGCTTAATAAAAAAGAAAAAGAATAAATCTATTTTTAAACTAAAAGTATTAAGATAAAATTACTAAAAAAATTGAGATATGTTCACGATTTAACTAATTTAAATTATTAAAAGTTTTCACTGATTTTGTATATTTTTAGAAAAATTAGTCAAATCGTGAACATTTCTCAATTTTTTAGTAATTTTATCTTAATATATTTAGTTTAAAAAGAGTGAATTAATTTTTTCTTTTATTAAGCCTAACTTTTCTTTTTTATAAAATAGTCCAAATTTTTTGAAATTATAGATAAAAATTGAAAATGTGTTCGGAACATGTCGGACACGTCGTGTCTGTAGCGTTTCCTACACCGAGTCCTCTTTTTCTTTTTTAGATTTTTTGACACTTCGATGTTGTGTCCGAGCTCGACAAGTCCGATATTTCATCGAATAATGTTTCAGAGTATCCGTGAATTATAAATTATAAATAATACTTATATAATACAAATCGTGATAATAATAATTAATAATAAAATAATTATAGCAAATATTATTTAATTATAAATTTATAGATATTCTTAATTATAATCAATATTAAAAAATTACAATCAATTATTATAAATATGCAATAAATACAAATATTACAATATAGTTAAAATTTATTTTTTACATTATCTCACTTTATATGCATTATTGCAATTTAATTATTGTTGTTATATTAATGTATTTATTTAAATATTTTATTATTTTATGTATTAAAATAAATTATTATATAATATATATATATATATTAAATAATATAAAATTAAAAAGAAAAAAAAGAAAAAGCAAGGCTGATCGCCAGCAAGCTTGAAAATTTTCAAACAAGCAAATGAAACTTTGCTCGAGTCGCGGTTTGCAATTTTTTTAAAAAAAAAAAATTATTGTCGAGTTGCGATTTCAAAACGCGACTCGACATAAAAACGTTAATTTATTAAAAAATATTTTTTTCGTTATTTTTCTTTTTTTTATAATAAAAAATAATTAGGTCGTTAAGTCCATGGGGTTGAGGTGGGCTAGTCTGGGACTCTGGGTTCAACTAGTGGTGGGTAGATTAGGCCTGCAACAGGGAGTTGGGGTGACCCAAGATCTACCCCCCGCCCCATTATAAAACTTGTCGAGATGGGTTTGATTTGATCGACCCGAGTTTTTTTCTTCTTTTTTTTTTTTGAAATAATTTTATTATTCTACAAATATAAAAGAAGAAGAAGAAGAAAATTTCAACATATCAATTTTATATAAAACTATTCCATAGCCTAATAACAAATATTCGGCTAAAATGCATAAAACTCCAATGTGTTTTAAAAAGTCCGCTAAAAATCCTCCTCTATTTCAAAAATAGGCTAGAAACCCCCCTGTGTTTTTTAAATGTAACTCAACCGCCCCTTTCCGTTAAATATAACTAACGACGTTAATATTTTACAAAATGACCGTTATACCCTTATTTAATATATATTATTTTTTATTTTAGTAACCGTTGGATCTTCTTTGATCAAATAATGATCGTTAGATCTAATGAATTAATCTCAACCATTAGATTTAAAAAAAAAATGAAAGGTTTGGATTCAACAAATTATTTAATTTATATTATATATAAATAATTTAAAATTATAAAAAAATATTACAAAAAAAAAAAAAAACTAACTACTCAACCCCCACCCCCACCCTGCTACCTATCCCCCTCCCAATCACCCCACGCCCACCCCGCCGCCTGCCTCTTCCTCCCCCACCCCCACGCCCACGCCCACCCCGTACCTCGCAGATGGGGCGCGGAGCGGGGGGCGTAGGGCCGTCGCCCAGATAAATGACGAAGGGCGACGGCGGTCTGCGTCGTCGTCGCCCTGCTGTGCGGGGCGGCGGCCGTCGCCGTCGCCCCCAATATTTTTTTTAATTTTTTAAATTAATTTAATTATATATTAAATATTTTAGTTAATTAAGAATAATTTAAATAATTAAAAATAATTTAATTTTATTTAAATTAATTAAGAATAATTTTAAATTATTATTGTACCTAAATTTATTTAAATATTTAATTAAATAATAATTTAAATTATTAATATGATATTATTTATAATTATTTATTTGTATTTTTAGAGGAGAGAAAATGCAAAAAAAAAAAAAAAAATAAAAGTCATTTTGACTATAGTAATTTTAGATACAATATAGGGGTATTTTAGTCAATTAAAGACCATAAAAATATCAAAATCCACAAAAATCAAGCCCAAACGCACTTCAGGCGCGTGTATTTCACCTTCCGTTAATTTCTAACAAAATGGGGGTTTTTAGCTATTTTTAAAACACATGAGGGTTTTTAGCTTTTTCAACAAAACAGGGGGTAAAATGCATTTTAGCTCAAATATTCAAAACCAAAATAAAAAATCTCAATTATAAATAAGTTTGTTCACATAAATCTAAATAATAATTTATAACAGTTTTCAAACACAAATATTTCAGTTGAATTACACGTTAGTAACAACTCTTCATCTTCCCTCGTCCAGCATTGTTAAATTAGTTAAATTTGGAGTTGGGTCTTTAAAAAGTAGAAAAAATAATTAAATTACATTCAAAATTTTAAATATTATATATATATATATATATATTAAATTAAATATTTGGGAACGGGTATCGAGCTGAATCCTCACGGATCCGAAACCCATCCTGAACCCACTATTCGCCCCCAATCTCCGATTTTTCATTGTTGAACCCAAACTCACTTGACTCAGAGCGAGTTTTCGCTAGTTTGGATATAATTGTTACTTTTGAAGAGGTCGTATAATTCTTTTTTTCAAGAACAAATTAAACTTTGAGCTTTATTTTTTGGGCCTTGTGAACCTTTGTGATGGGCTTTAACACTAAATACCTGAAATAATTAGGGTTTAATGCAATTTATTTGTGGGCTTGAAATTTTACGTTCTTTTGAATTAAATATGCAATAGAAATTAATTTTTAATTTAATCAAAATTAGAAATGACAGTTAAGTTAGTTAAGTAACGACGATAAATGTTCTTGAGCGCCATCAGCAGCAGTCTCATGCCACAATTCTCTTCCCACCTTAGCAGCGCAGTGTTGGGAGTATCCAACATTCTCCATCTCCAGCAATTCCATGCGCAGCTCATTCAGCATGCCCTCCACCGCCATGACTACTGGGTGGCGCGTCTCATTGCGTTCTGTACGCGCTTCCACGCGCCGTCGGACTACACCTGCCGCATTTTCGACTCAACCCACCAACCCGGCGTCATGGTCTTCACCAACATGCTCAGGTATTACTCCAAATGCGGCGGGAATAGTGAGATATTGACGCTCTTTGAGGAAATGCAGAGGTGCGGTTTAAAGCCTGATTGTGCGCTGTACCAGTACTATTAAACCGCGGGAAGGTGGGGTTT